>OZ035957.1:6344614-6375432 GCA_964034955.1 Orchesella flavescens
GAAGATTTTTGATGATAAGTATTTGATGATATATGAAGTGATATTTGATATGATTTTGTACATTTAATACTTTTAAAATATAATGTGTACCGTGTGTACTTTACAGTAGGTCGAAGTCGAAGAATTAGAATGTTGACGGTGCTGTAAATCCTCTGAGAAGAAACCTTATGGATGGAATACGATTTCATATGCCAAGCCAAGTCAACGAAGCCGTAAAGGGGAAACAAGAATAGATAGATGCATATGAAAGGTGAAATGAAGCTGGTCCTTTTTTCGGCTGAGCTTGCTTGCATGGCTGATTTTTATTTTGTTGTCTATAAGCTCCGTTTTGTTGTCAGCAGGAGCATCAGCATCAATCTTCTTGTCGGATCAAGTTCAATGAAGCTTTCGTCCATGTAATAAAGCACGCAATAAAGCTTTACTGTTATAGCTTTTGCTACAAAGTATTAAAGCAATGCTGCTTGTTCTTATGTAGATATGTATGTACATGGAGAAAGTCTTTGCTAATGCTTGTCCTGCTGCTGATGGGTACAATAAAAGCATAAAAACCATAATATGCATGTGATGGGATATTCTTCATGTACATAGCTACACACATAACACACAACACCAACACCTGTATCACGTGTTACTGTTGTGTCCCCATGTGGCTTGTAAGTTAGTAACACGCTGACCACTCACTTTTGTACTTTGACTTGAGTAAAGTTTACAAAATATCTGGTGTCAGATAAATTTCTATGCATAACTATTCTTCTCAAAATCCTAAAAATTTCTTGGAAACTTATCAACAAGCCCCATTATTTGTGTGATGTGATATATACTATCTTCACAAATCCAAAATGTATGATGATATGATAACATTATAAAAGTATATTTAGATGTCCATTATTTCCTATGTCGATTCTCAAATTGTCACAGTTTATTACTTGGAAGTTGGAGATCATATGTCAAAAACACATAAAAGTCAGCATCATGAACGTTGTAGTAATAATGTACTACTTATGTTAATGTACCCAAGCGTAGAGATTGTGGCAAAGAAACGATAAGATAAGGAACCCATTTTTATGAACCCATGAAACACTAACAGGAAAAACAGCGATCTTGATCTTACTGGAAATGGTTGGATGATGGTGATTTTCTTTTAGTGTAACTTTTAAAGAGACAATTATTTGTTTTTGTCAATAGAACGACGACACCCACCCACGTCATATTGCCTTGTTATTTGAAATTCGGAAAAATAAACATGTTATCTTTCTAAAATATAATTAACTTCACGTTAGAAAAACAACAAGCATGAAAATATAGTTTTCTTAGTACTTCTGGCAAATTATATATTCTTTATTTTCAAAACTAGCTTGAAATCTCACAAAAATCATCCTCGTCGTAAATTTCAAAAAGTTATCTGTGTCGTCGGTCGTAGCATAATTGGCAGCTCTTCATAACTGTCACATTGAAGAGTGACAACTGATCAGAATATGTTATGACGATGCTAATGAGCCATTTTTAAAAAAAAACTTGTCTATTGAGCGCTTACTTGTCCGATGAATGTTGTCGTGTCAAACATGAGGAAGAGAAGAAAAGACAGGATAATGCGAAGATGATTATAATAGTGATACACAGTGTTGATACTGTTGCTGTTGATGATGATGATGATCATGATATGCATAGTATGTGACGATGAAAATGATGATGATTATGATGATGTCAGAACAAAGTTGAAGATTATATTATTATTGTAAGTGAGTTTGTATAACGGAAAGACTTCATTTGAGATGAGAGTGAGCTAACAAGTGTGTATAGCAAAAACATACATACATGCATACATTCATACACCATCTTGTTTCTTCTTCATTTCTCCGTTTTATCTTCTTTTTCCTTTCAACCTTATTCCTCTTTTCCTGATGATGACGATGATGAAAAAGCAGTTGCTTAGCTTTTCTGTCGGTTTGAGCAAGAAGCAGAATATTTTCCCCCTCGATCTATCTATCTATCTATCTCGTCTTCTTTTTTATGCAGCTTATATTCGCTTGTCGAGCTCCTCGCTATTTTGTGAAGTGTAAAAGAGAGAAGAGATATACAGATTCTCCGGGAAAAAGCTCGATGACTACACACACGGCATATCACTCTGATCTGAGAGCAAAAGGAGGATGTTGATGTTATACCCTTTATTTTATCCATATAATATCCATACTTGACGTGAAATAGACAGAGGAAGATCAAAACAAGGAAAAGCAAGCTGGTAACATCTTTTATTTTCTTCTTTTTTTCTCTGTCCGTCTTTTTTTACTTGGAAGGAATCATAGATCTTTTTGGGATGGATGGATGGATAAAGGAAAGGAAAGTAAGGGGAACATGAAAAGACACTGGTATGGATGGTGTAGGATATGATACGTCTTGCTTTAGTCGTTTTTACATGAGAAAATCTATAATATGTGGGTCTTGAACCGAACGTCGCCAAAAATAAATGACAGGAGGCAATGAGTGTTCTTATAAATTCATTCGTTTATAGGACGTCGGCTTTCTTTCGTTTAACGATTCAGCAAATTTCTCTTGTCTTCAAGGGGTTTCAAGCTTTGACATGGAGTTATATGTTGGTCTTACTTGTGGACATGATTTTGATTGTTTGTTTCAACTAATCATTTTATTTTTAGCTAGTTTGGTTATATTTATTAAAAATTTATTCAAAATCTGTAAATTAAAATTTCAGATCAAACAACAACGAAAGACTTAAGTTACTTATATTTCTTCACAAAATGTATGATATTATATTGGTTTGAGTAAGTTAAACGTATATCAAGTTTAAATAATCTTGAAAATTTCAGAGTAATGTTAACAGATACTTTGCATCTATAGGGCATAACATTGTAATAATATACGAGAGCAGATAGAAAATAAGCTTCCAAAAAGATTATATTTAACGTGTATGAATGAGCATTCAATATATCATTTAAATGCACCAAAAATAGATGCAAAGGAAAATGCATGTAGTAAAGCTGCCCATCCGAAGTAAAAAAGTGTATAAGTTGTTCGGGTTCAACTGGATATGAATACCCCCCATTGTGTCAGCCAAGCCAGCTACAGCTACTTTACCCCTTCAATTGTACAAACGATTTTTAGCGTCTAAAAATAATAATTTGAATGAATGTCGCCACTCAAACCGGACTTGCCTTTTTAAGTATATAGACCCTTTAAATTCCCTTTCCAAAATCTTAAGGTAGTTGAACTTTCTTATCAGCTTTGTATGCGTGTATTTAGTACGAGTACCTCATAATGCTTGCATTTATGCACAAAAAAGGGTACTTAAAATATTCTTTCATTGTTTGTTTTAAGTCTGTGTTTATAAATACTTTCTTAATACCTTTGTCTTTTCTTACCATGATACAAAAAACTGAAAAAAGTACCTAACAAATGTGACATGTAATAAAAATACAAGGGCTGATGTGTACTTTACCCTCCTCTTTCAGTAGCATTCAAAGAATAATTTTTTGAGGACCTATATAAACCAGCCGAATTTCAGTAACTGATCACACTCATCACTTGTCTGTTTACCAGAGCTGACCAACCTTTTCAAACATTTTACTTTCGCAGTTTAACCAAAAATCTTCAGATTCACCATGAATCCAATTGCTACCATTTGTTTTACCGTCCTCCTCGCCTCCTCAACCTATGGAGGAACTCGGGTCTTGAGACAGGCTTCCGGATGGGGTGCTCCAGCTCCTGCTCCTGGATGGGGTTCACCACAAAGTAAGTTTTAAATTTGAAATTCATGCATGAATTTTTCATCTTCCTTCTTCAATTTGTATATTAATTTACTGACTCTTTCTTCCTTATTTGAGCAGACCCAGTTGCCATCAACATGGCTGGAGTTTCTGAAGCCTTTGGGGAAGGTGGTGCCGTTGCTGAACACGACTCTGTCATCACTGTTGAAGGTGGCGGTTGGGATGCACCAGCTGTCCTCAGCGTGAACACTGGAAGTGGTGTCGGCCTGTACCAAAGTGCTTCCAACTACCAACAAAGTATCATCAGCCCTGACGGTTCATCTGGTGCTTATCAAGGAAACTCTGCTTCCAACAGTGGATACGCTTATGACTACCTCGGTGCTGATGCCCAAGGAGCCAACATTGATGTTATCAGCAACGGTTGGTCCGCAGTCCAGGGAGTTGGTGCCGTTGGCCAAGGTGAGGAGCTTGTCCATGAAGGAAACACACCAGCTGGAGCTGGATGGGTTGCCAAGTCCTAAAAAGGATATATTCGCTAAAGGCTACATAAACTTCAAAGGTGCTACTAAACCATTCTATTTATTCTCCGACTCGTTAATTTTGTTTGTAAGCGTTATACGTATAATTAAGAATGACAGATCAATAAATTGATACGCAGTTGTTTTACATAAATTTGAAACTTGAAATCTTCATATTATTTTATTTAACAAACTATCTACAGCTCAAATACAATTCAAATTTGTTTTTTTTTAAATTGATGCAACTAATATAGAAGAGAAAAGAAAAGAATCATGGTGAATTTTCATGCTTAAACGATTGTACTATTACATTTGAAATGCCATATTACCCACACTGGCTTTGCATTTTAAACCAAATACATTATAAGTGTAGAAGTAGGCTTGAGCATTTCCTTCGGGAAATGAGATTATAATGCTACCTAAAAAACCGCTGAAGTATTGCGAAGGGAGAGAAAGACCCAAGGAAAAATATTTCAGCATCCTTTCATTCGAAAAATTGGAAACGGGCCAAAATGCATATTCTATTTGTATAGTTGAAGAGAAAAATCTTCTTCACATTATTCATACTATCGCTTGGAGCTAAGCAGATTGATAAAAGTGATGAAGGCGAAAAACATGAATAAAATCAGATACATTCATACATTCTAAATTCCCATGCATACCATTCACTACTAGTTTGATATGAGGAGGCTGAGGGAATGAGAATCTACAAAGTTCACGAAAAGAAATCTTAGAAAATGCTGTAAACAAGATGCGAAGTCATCTACCGGAAGAACTCTTCTCATGAAGCGTACTTCTCAGGAACTTGTTAGACGCTTAACGTTTCGCTCTCAATCCTATACACATATATATAGTATAATAGTACATCATGTTATATGTTCCACCATTCCAAAGCTCCGCAAGCTAGTATTATTACTGGAAGAGGACTTCTTAGAAAAGGAATAATAATAGTAAGAGCCCGAGAAAAGGTAGTTATGTCTGTTAGCATTATATAGGAAATGGTACTTGACATTACATGATTCTTATCCTTCCCAAAAGATTGTTAGAAGTGTAGAAAAGCATACATTACATTATTACATTTCTTCTTTTCAGACATTTGAGCTCTTTTTCTTTTTTCTGCTAAGTCTTTGCAGCTCTTGATCTCATTGTAGGTTAACCTGACTAGTGGGAAAGGGACGACTCACGAGTCAGTAAGAAGAATTAGTAGCACGCTTAATGATCTATTGCATACACAGCACGCATTTTGCATCCATTAATCCAAGCACCAATACACAAAACCTCTTGTGATGACGCACCCATCACATCACATCACATCGCATCCCATTCTTGTAGATAACATGTCACTGGTTTGGTTTGGTTTGGTTTTATGACCATGCCACCTAAATCCACGTAATCT
This sequence comes from Orchesella flavescens, assembly GCA_964034955.1. NCBI lineage: Eukaryota > Metazoa > Arthropoda > Collembola > Entomobryomorpha > Orchesellidae > Orchesella > Orchesella flavescens. The sequence goes on from OZ035957.1 coordinate 6,350,248, forward strand.
TCCCATTTTTTAAAGGAAAGTGAGAACTATGCAGTTTTAGTAAAACTCTTTTGGCCCGGAAGCACTATAGAGTTTGCTCATCGCATATTGTTATGCATTGAAATCTTGAGGCATGAATGGGAAACGAGTGAAAGTAGTAGAATAATGTAATATGGCCTTAATTCATTGGTGAAAGAACCTCGTTTACCATTATTATTACCACACACATCCGCTCAAGTATCACATTAAGAAGCCATGGGGTAATCCCTACTTATGCATGAATAAAGCCAAAGTAAAAGGAAGCACACACACACACACACATATAATCTTTTTGTATACGACTTGAAATGCACCAATATACCATATCATATTATCTATGGATGTGTATATGTATGTATGTATGCCACATGGTGTTCTAAATGCACATTCCGTATCTCATCCGTGGATGCATTTCGATCAAAATTGAATATTGTTGAAAGACTCCTACTCTACTATCTATTTATTGCCCTTTATTTTATTGTACATGGAGGAGGATGAGCTCAGGAAGATTTCTACCAAAACCATGAGAATAAGTAATGTATATGATACACTCATAAAGAGTGGCGGTGGTGCTGTGTGGGTACTGGGTACGTACGTTGTATTTTGTGTGTGTGAGTGAATTTATATGGAAAACTGGGATGAAACGGCTTTTGATATATGTATACACAAAGTTGAGTCGTAGAAAACTGCATTTTTTTACATGAGAAAGGAGAAGGAAGGGAAAGAAAATAATCAATATGAAAGGGAAAAGGAAGGTTAATAGTAAAGAGGAAAAGGAATCTCATGCTGTTTTACACACTCATACACATGCACATCTCACGGAGTAAAATAACGCATATAAAACTCCGTGTACACGCAAAAAAAAAGTCGAGAAAGAAAGAAAGGTATATAATAGGCAAAATATAAATATAGATGAAATTTTATACATATAATATATATGTATATGTTTGGTATGTCAGCATGGGCATAAGGTTTATTTCTTTTTCCAAGAGAACAAAAAAGCTAAGCTGGTTTTCGCCCCCGACGTTCATATAGCTATTAAAGCCACTACTTGTCTCCAGATTTCTTCATAATATCCCATTTCCTTTAGGGTATACTCCTCGTCGACGTCGGCATTGTGTGGGTACGCGTATAGTAAGGCTAACGGCAAAATTCTATGTGGGAGAAAGTTTTGACATATGATGCATGCATTATAAATGAGGTTGCAACACGAGGATAACTCAAGCTTTTCACGATATTGAATTGTAGTTTCATTTCCCCCAACCTACACACATGCATAATGTACGGGTTTCCGCCAAAATCGTCAAAACAAATGGCATACCTTTTGCATAATATGCAATTTTATTGTGCAACTTGTGTTACCGGAGTTCCTCCTCTTTTATGAAAAAAGTTGCATTGGTTTTTTAGTTGGTATTACTTAAATTGCTGCATTTCCAAAGTTTACAAACTTTTACTTTCCCTTTTTTTAGGTTTTCATTTTTAATATATTTTTTTAACACTTCTTGTCTTTTTTTACCGTCAGTGTGCAATACAATTGGGAATCTACTAGTCAAAAATGGATGCGTAAAACAACGTGCTCCAATTTTTTATACTTAATGTTTAGTTTACGACTCGTAAATTGCAATAAGTCATTCCTTCTCTTTTGTAGTTTTTTGTAACGCTTCAGTTACAAAAAAGCTACACAAACAAACATAGAGACTAACTCGAAGAAACGAAAAAAAGATTCAACTACCTTTCAACTTTTTTTTGTGAGCACATAACATAACCACAAGCAAATAAGTTAGTTTATCAGATTATAGTGAGAAAAAATGTTGAAGGGAGACAATGCAGTTTTGTGAGGCGGGGTTAAAAGAAATAAATTCTCAGTTTTTCGACTACTTTCGTGTTTTTCTTCTCTCTTTCTTTCTCTCCTACTTTTTCGCTCAGTTTTTTCTTTCGTTTGGTGTGGTTTGTGTTTTTTTATATCACATCACATTGCTTTCTCCGCTAATGCTCGCAGGTACGAAAGAAACAGCTAACGTTGGCTAATAGGTTTATGAGCATTTTGTACGGTTCAGTGAGCTCAGGTTTTTTTAAAAGAAGAAGTGGAGGAACCGGTGAATAAAGAAATAAAAAGCATATCATACAGAAAAAGTATATACACGAACAAATAAGATGATGATGATGGCGTGTGTGGAAGCATTAAAAAGTATGGACTTTCCAATTCGATAAATATTTGTAGTGTTCATGACAAGAGACAAGATTTATTGATTGTATTTGAGTTACGTACAGTTTGACTCCAGTTTTTTCCCTCTGTCGTTTTCGTCATCCTCAAAGGTTATATCATGAGGAAGAAAGTAATGCAATGGTAATGGTAATAGTCAAGTAAAGAAGAGAGAGAGAGAGAGTAGCTTTTGTTCTGTACTTATGCAACACATACATATATATATCCCTACTTACTTATGTACTACCACTACTACCCACCCAGAAAAAGCAAGCGAGCATTTTTCTTCAACTCATTTGAAACTTTGGATCTCATTTTTTTCCCTCGTCGTTGTGAACATAAAAAGTGGAAGCATCTATAGGGACAAAGCATGTGCAATTCAAAGGAGGAAAAAAGACTCCTTGAGGACTCCTTGCAAGTATTTTTGTGTGGAAGAGAAAGAGAACGAAATATCCTGCATCTTTCTCTTTAAACAATATGCTCGCACAAGTATCAAAAAAAAAGTTGTAGATAGAAACAAGTGCTGAGAAAATGTCTTGATGGGAAACGTAAATCTTGGGGAGAGGGAGATTTCCTATATTGGTATGTGTGGTGGTGGTGAAAGCATAGATATACATAAATAAAATGAAACGAATTCGATGCTCTAAAGAAAATAATAAAAAATATGTATTGTATAAAATAAAAGGGTAAAAATGTCTAGAAGTAGTAGAAGTACATATTTTTCTTGGAATTTTATATATGTGTAACCACCACCTTTTTATTTTTTGGAGTGCCTATGAGAGCAAACGTAAAAAATTGCAGTGCAGTGACTGTCGTGAAGGCACCAAAACTTATACTTTCTCTTGTATAACAAGACTTTTCTTCTTTTACTTTGAGACAGTGGCTTCAAGAGAAATTACTCAAGTGATCCTTTACGACTTTCTCTTCTTGACTTTCCTTCCCTTTTTTCCTTTCGATTTACATGAATCATGTTACTCCTCTCATGTCGATCCTAATACCTTTCATGCATTACTTTGATATTGGATTATTTACCATTATAAAATCAAATTTAAATCTTTTCTATATTTCTAATCATGATCATTTTATCACAACAATTTTGGAATCAACGAATTCAAAATTTTGATAAATTTTATGCGAAAAGTTATGCAATAATAATGCAATCCATTTTTATCTTCAGTTCAAGCAATTCACATACTTTTGTTGTAAAAAAATTGCATAAATATCCACAAATATTTTATGCATTATGTAATAAATTGATGGAATAAGGCAAGGTCTTTTTTAGACTTTGGAAATTAAAGATTTTTATTTAGCATTGAGCTTTTTATTGGCTTTTCCCCAATTTCTTTGTAGAGTCCTTAATATCATCTCTTCCTTTTGTGTTCAAATGAAAATGGACCAAGGTCTCAAGGGTAAACCCTCGTATGTATTATGATCTCTTCCAAAGTTACGAATTGGAAAATGTTGAAGAAAAAATTTATCACTTTTTCTTGTCCAGTTCTCTTTAAGGCAGTAAAGCGAACCGGGGGCTTGGTTTACGCGGAAGAATACCAAAAGTAGTCGAAGTAATGATCAAATTGAAGGGGAAAAGCCAGTGGAAATGATATCGAACTGCCTTCACATTTCATGACTTCCGCTCCATTGTAAAGGAATTTTTGCTCGGCGATTGCCTAAACTGACGGAAATAGAAAAGATAGAAATAAGCTAATATTCCATATATTCCATTCTGAAAACTTTCCCGTGTTTTATATGATTTTTTACAGAAATTTAGATTGATTGGTGTGTATGAGCGTTTACTGCAAACTTCATTGTCACGCTTTGTATTTGTTGAAAATTTGTTATGTCTTTGAGTCTTAAGTAGTTGTAGCACATCAACAATAATATGATCTAATTATGCAAAGTACCTCCACTTCCTCATTATAAATTAAAGTGGAGATGGTCAGGAATGCCTTATTCATTCAAATTAGCATCCTGTTCTTTTGTTACCGAAGAAATGCATGGGTGTCGGTTAGCATGTGTCACAAGCTCATTCATTCTGCTTTCTCTTCTTTCAACGACTTCACAAGTAGGCTATATATGTGACACAATGAATAAAAGGTAAGCAAGGCAGTGGAAAAAACGTTGTACAATAATATATCATGACGACAACGACGAGACGATGTTGATGATGATGATGATCATCATCATCATAGCTTGAAACATTGTACAGGGAATCCATTCGGTTTTGTTCGGAAGATGAGGGTGCGATCCCGATGAATTTTCAACCGTTTTGCTTCCTCACTTCCTCAACTTACTTTTTATAGTCATACACAAAACTAGTCATAAGAGGGAGAAAAGGAGAATATTACTAATAGGAATAAGTTTTATAGGGAGCAAAACGAAGTTAAGTCAAACCAAAAGCATTGGGAAGCCAAAAAAGCCAAAAGGACAAGTAAAGCAAAGTTTCACTTTGTGTGTGTGTGTGTGCGTGTGTGCCTTTCCATTTCCCTGTGAACAAGTTTGTCTTTAAACACATAAATGTTGTGCCTTCTTCCCTTTTCTCTCTCTCTTACTTTTTTGGATGGTGTATGAAAACGCTTCAAACTGATGCTGCTGCTTTGGCTTTCACACAAAATCTTGTGCACATTTATGTCTCTTTCCTCTCTCCTTTTCCGCTCACAAGTGTTGTTATTATGTTAAAAGGTAAAAGGAGACATGAGGATTGCATTCGAGCAACAAACAAACACTCTCACTATCTGGTCTGGTCTGGTCTGGCTTTGGCTCTCTCTAAAATTTCAACTCATTTTTATGAATCACAACACTTCTTCTTACTTTCTAAGTATTCCGTCTTTCCGTCTCTGGGAAAAAAAGTTCATTTTAGCTGGCAAAAGGAAGGGCTGCTGGATGAGTGAACCATCCAAAAGTATTTCATTATATGTCATGGCACGGTAATTGGGGAAAAGTATGATTCACTAACGTGAGCTGCCTTGCTTATAGCCTTCTCAGAAGGGAATATGAGTACTCTGTCGTTTCACCGAACAAATTGTGCTCTGGGACTACCGTTTGTGTTAGCTTTATTATATAATCTACTTCCGTCTTTTGTATTTACTCATATCAAACCCTATGTTGTAATATATATATACATAGATTTCATCCCGTTTACATGATGAACATAAACAAAAGGAGAAGGAGGAGGGAACCAAAAGTGTTTTCTTCGAAAATGAGACAGATAATAGCACAAGATAATATAACAGGGGTTTTCCTAGAATATTAATTAAAAGGACAAGTATATGAGAAAGTGTCGTCTTTAATATCACTTTTTGGCACGTTCCTTTATGCTTCAAAAAAATTGTGGTGCACTTAAAAATTCCGAAGATAAAATGTGTGTTTGGAAAAAGTAGCTATTTTCAATTTACTTGTATTTTATACAAGGCAGTTTGTTCACCTTCAATTTTTGAACTCCAACGTTGAAAAAAGGGCTACTACCTATAACTTTCATTTATGTATACATTTTCATTAAAATGTCTCATGAATCCATGAATGTGAACCATCCATGTTGGTGCATTAGTTAATTTAACAAATAATTCTAAGATAGGGATTTCAACCAAGGCAAGGTTTAAGAGGTTCGTTTACATATGTGATTTGATACATTATTATTACCACATCTCAAGTTTCAAACAAATGAGGGATTAACAACATCCTCTCTTTTTTGGGATTATTTAACCACTTAAACCCTCAATCCTCCTTCAAAGACTCAATGAAATATAAAATGCATATAACTATACTTATTTAGCGACACCCTAACAAAAGTAAGTTGTTCCAGAACTTGTAGCGTGACAGGACGATAGATATTGATAACACATACTCTTATTAAAAGATACTAGCCATTAAAAATGTAATAAGCTCACACAATTACTGTTGACACCGAAAAATTCGATTATTGTTAAAGAAATAAGACCCATGTTAACATTTTATTTAGATAAGACATTTTCTCAATGAAAGCAAACGAATTAAGAACTGTTTACGGAGTGAGATCGAGTGGGCATATGAATTTACGTGAATGAAAATAAACCAAGTTTTTATACCATTTTCCACAACAAAAAGGGCAAGCTCTCACTCCTATGTATTTTCTTGGCTTCCATCTTCCTAAATTTAAAATTCTCGGATGTGACAGACGGAAGAATTTCTTTGTGCTGCTAGACTGATATGTATATGTGGTGGTTCAGCGTGGCGTGGCATAGTGATATTATGATGATGGCCAAACGACGGCGAGTAAAGCCGTGCATGCCGTTCTCGACTATACTGTGACTGACTTGAGACATCTTTCAATTCACTAAATCTCTTCTTTTGGCCATGGCACAACTTTTTACTCGTGTACTACCAAAGCTTTTTTTTGAGGTTGAGGATCTTCTCGGTGTCAAAAATGTCAAGTCTGAATATAAAATAAACTCGTAAAGATAAGCCTCCTTCCCTATCCATCCCATTCCATTGTATAGATATTACATATAAAAGTACATGCACATTTCCATACATACTTATGTACAACGATGATGATGATAGAATTGGATCCGTGACGTGACGACGGTACGGTGTTGTACTTCAGTTTGGTTTAGCTTTTAGGAGGACAAAGTTAAAAGGGAATGTAACATCTTGGATTCACTACGTTTGGATTCAAATGAGCGAAACCTTTTCCTCCCTTTCAGTTTCATATCATCATCATAATATTACAGTATTAGTTCCAAACTGAAAAAATAATATTGAGAAACGGGAATCCAATCCCACTCTACAGCTCTGTACAACTGGCGAGTTTTGATAAAACATCTATGTACACGTCATATTATTATCATTATTATTATTATTATCGTCAACTTTTTTTTGTTTCCCTTCCTTCTATTGAGAAAGTAAGTGTTGCTATTCAAATTCAAAGCGACATATTTACATTCAACGACCCACCATGGATGGAATGGACAACATAACAGCACAATATAAACATCTTCAGCAGCCTCCCTTTTCCTTAGTAGAGCCCAGACCAGACTAGCTAAGGCGTTCTGAATCTAACAAGATACGTGAAGAAATGGATATTTCATTCTAACACGGAGATATGTATACTGCTGCTTCTTGTACCCAAAAACGGAGTAGGCCATATTATTCGGTATCATCATCAAATGCACTATGTTCTCAGTACATTCCCTTAAGCATCCTTCTGCTGCTACATGCTCCCTTGGACCATTATCGTGGCTTTTTCGTGCCCTGTTATTCCCACTTGTAAAATTGTGTGTAACGTAAAGGACAAGGTGTGAGTGAATCCCTGAAAACCATGAAGAAAAGGATGGTGTGGTGAAGGTGGTAGTAGTTGGTAGTGATGCTGCTGGTGGTGGTGATGATGATCATGATGATGATAATGATGACTGGAACATAAATGCGCTGTAACTTTTTGAGTCTTCTGCCTTATAGATTTAGATGGGGAGCATCGAGTATCATGATATGATGATACCGTGTGTTATATGCTGTTCGACAGCAACACACAGTAATACTTGTAAAACTTGATGGAATTGAAGTTTCCATTTCCATATAGCTGACCTTTTGGATACTGCGCTCTAAGACCATGTTAAAATATATACTTTTTAGAGAAAAAAAGAATCTCATTCAGTGACTGCTGCTGCTGCTGCTTGGGTGGTATAAAAATCTTGATGGTGAGCATCCCATGAACATGATGATGATGATGTTGATGGAAGGGATGAAGATGAAGAAGCTACTCACCTGTGAAAAGAAGCACAATAGAACTATCATGAGCTCATATATTTAATCGCTTTGGCGTGATTACTTATACAAAGCATTATATTATATAACTTCAGTCAGGATGTTTCAATACACCAAGTTAACTAATCCGAAAGACGTCACGTAACAAACATTCTTAGCCTCTATAAAACATTTCAAATGTAAGCTAAGCATTATACATTTGTTATAGTTTATGACTGCATGAGCGATATGTAATTAAAATGAGATTTTGTGACGTTAGCTTTTGTAATCTTTTCCTGAACTCTGCTTCTTGTGCTGGTTATTAAAATGAAAAGTGGAAAAATTGATCTGTTATACGGTCGCTTCCTGTTAAGATACCCAATTATATTTCTTATCAAGCGTTATGACTAGCGTTAAGATTGAATAATCAATTACTGCTTTTCACATTATTCCTTTGACTAAATGAGCTTTGAATTCAAATAATAAATAATATATACATACATATCCATTTCCTCATTAACTTGCAGCCCACGAGCATCTATAAACATTTCGTTTTGCAATTAATTCAGCCATCTCGTAATAAGAAAACAAAACAGGTCAGTAAATCAATTTCATTGTTCTTGGAAAAAAACATCCAAAGATATTTGAAGTAATATCAAGACGCAAAAGCTAAATCCGTTTACACCCACTTTGTTTCCTCCACGTCAACGAGATGGTTTGCCTATATCTTAAGCTCCTTTAGATATACATATAAAGCGAGTACATATAGTTAAATGTCAAAAAGAAAGTGTAGAAAGGAGAAAAAGGCTGTCAATGTCATTGCTCCAGTTGAAACATGGATCTCTCTGTGACTTTCTCTCACTCTTGGTTGGGATAATAGCACAACTTGTGAGAGAGGATTACAGGATATCAAAGAGATTACAGGATTGGGTGAAACAATCGAAGGCGAGGTGAAATAACTAAAGCTCTGCACATTTAAACAATTTACTTTGAGCTACATTTGGGTCACTCAATCCAGAAATAAAGCAACATATGGATGACTACTTCATCTTCATGTTTACGAATGTATCTTATTTTTTTCCTATATTATATAATACGAAACTGCGACTTCCGTGCTTTCTCTCAGTCATCCGAAGAAAGTAACTTTTTTTAACCTGGCTTTTTTCCCCGAGTATTTTGCTCATTCCTATCCCCTGCTGATTTCAGGTCCCAATAAATTCTCATCAAGTTAATCTCTCAATGCTGACGCATATGATTCTTCGGTAACTTAATCAAGTCATGTACAGCTCACAATACATTGTTATTGTCTTCATTTTACTAGTTTGCAAAAAAAAATACTCCAATTTCTCACCAAGTGGACAAAAACTTCGGGGAGTCCAGAAATTTGGTATAAATACCTCAGGGAACAAAGATTTCAAGTCACAGTGCCCAACCGGGTATTCAGAGGAACTCACAAGTTTGAAAAACACTATTGAATCTTCTACCTCATTTTCACTCTTTCTATTCAATAGTTTTTTCAAGAAAAGTAAATTTCTAGGAATCATTCAACATGAATATTTTACTAGCATTTGTGACCTTAACCGGCATATCTTGTGCTCACGGTAAGTTTTCACAGAATCAAAAGTTTTCCAAAAAAACAACATCTTTATATATTCTTTTAGGTGAAATTGTATTATTTGTCAAACACCTCGGAATTAACCATAATTTCTTTGATTTTTTCCCTTCTTTTTCAGGTCAGGAGAAAGGAAACTCAATAATCCCATTTCCTCGAATTGGGCGGGCAAATGGAAATGCCATGTCCCCCGGACTTATCCCATACCCAAGAATAGGAAGAGATGGGGGTGGTAAGGGCGTGAATAATTGATGATTTTGTGATGTGATGTGATGCTCACTTCTTGTCGTCAACCTTGTGTGCAAAAGACCATTACAAATACTTCCTTCCGTTTTGTTTTCCTACCAGGATTTCATGAGGTGAAACGTCAACTTATTCCATTCCCTCGTGTTGGAAAGCGGTTTCCAATGTATATGGATCCCTACTACGGTGAATATGAAGCTCAGTATGCCCCATGGTATGACGCAGATGCAATGTCGGCAGCATATACAGCAGCAGCAGAAAAAGACGACAATATGGAAGTAGATAAGAAGAGCAACCCAAGTACCAACGCTGGAGGTGGCATGTGGTTCGGACCCCGACTTGGAAAGAGGAGGAAGCGCTCAATTGAAGAATCATCCGCTGAGCACTCCAGAGACACATTAGACACAAGGACCCTTGTAAAAATTCTGCATAATTTCAACTGGGCAATTGTGCCAGTCAAAGGTGAGTATAAATCCTATTGAAAAAAAACATTATTGATTCCAAATTCCAATGATGATGTCTGCTAAGAAAAATCATTACAATCCTTTTTTCACACCTCTCAATTTACACAGAACGAAGGACTTTCACTCCAAGATTAGGACGTAGTTCAGGAGAAATCTCAGTTCACACTCGAGCTCAACCATTGACTCCAAGGTAAAGAGACAGCCCATTAGTTCCAAAAAAGAGGAAAATATATGTTATCCGCTCTTTATTCTAAAAATGTGACATTTTAATGTACAGATTAGGAAGATCCCGAGAAATGGTTTCAGCTGAGCTTGATATAGATGAAGATGGTGCGAGCCGATATGCAAGAAACGAGGAACATAGTCACATTAAAGGAACGCAACAACCACCAATTGAAGTGAGTGGTCCACCTTTCTCACCAAGACTTGGTCGGGCTGATCATTACTCAAGCAGACTCCGGTCGGGTGACGACCAACAGTAAAAAAAACTAACACTTATTTAGTCTTGATCGTTCTCAACATTTCAACTCTTCTTAAATACATATACCCACACACCTTTTCACGGTGATATATATCTACACAAAATCCTTGTTTCCGTTGTAGTTTCTCTTGACTAAGCAGTTGATAGAGTTAATCCTGCCTCCCTTTGTAACATAAACATATTATATTATAAATCCAGTTCTGATAATGTAAAATGTAACTCAAGTTGCAAAAAAGCCAATACACTTATCAGTACTAAAGTAGTGGTTGAATATATCTTAAGTAGAAACCTTGGAACTTCAGCCAGACTATTGTATTTATTAATAATTTACTTCATCATTGTTGTTATCAATTACATATATGTATGTATATGTATGTATGTATAATATAAATTAATAATTACTAAACTATTAACCTCTCTCTCCATCCACATTACATAAGACATCAATTTATTATTATTCAATCACAATCACATAACTATAATATCTATGTAAATAGAAGTATAAACATGTATACAACAAAAGAGTTGTAGTGAAAAAATGTAGTGAAAAATATATATAAAATGTACTTATCTTTACATGATAATATATTTGGTAGTGATTAGAACCATATTGGTTTCATCTTGATCAATATAATGTGTACCTTCTACGAAGAATAGTTTTTGAGATCTTGACGAGCAAATAAACAAAATTCCAAAGGGACACATTTTGACTTTACTTTATCACAACAAAATTCATATAAATATTAATTATTATTATTTGTTTCCTTTATCGAAGCATCCAAAACTCTTTAAATGTTATACGCATTGGTGGTATTCTTCTCATGAGTTACTACCCAACTCATCTTAACTGGATTCAAAGGAAACATTTATTTTTCAGAATGGTTTTATTCCTTAAGTGAAATCCGTGTGATTACAGCTACATTTTACCACTTTTCTTGTGACAGCACAACATTTTAGGTAAATATACGGACCACGACGTAATTTACAATTGGAAATGTTAGCTTAGTTAGTGTAGTGTATTACATGGGAAAAGGGGTGACTCCATTACAAAACACATAAAAGTTGAAGCTGAAGAAGAAGCAATCATTTTGTATATACGCATAAAAACATGTTGTCGTAATCATATATCTGCTTCAGATGGGTACACACAGAACACACACGTGTGTGGTCCTTAAAAGTTTGATAAGATCCTCACTGAAAAATTATTGTTTATCAACATTTACCAAATGGTGAGGCAAACATGGCAAGTTTAGTTAGAAGATGCAACAATATTATTTGTCTACAAGTCTACACTCTACTCCACACAGTTGCTGCCATGTTTAGAGTTTATAGAGTTGAGTGAGAAGATACAAAACGCAGTTTTGTATGCAACACATTACTCTCATATTGTAAGTGTGTTTAAAATATAACGTTATTATATGTATTAATCTTGGAATGACGCAGCTGAAATAGTAGCACAACACCATACCACAAACAGGCTTTTTGAAACAAATGTGTAGTATTACAATCCACCCTCAAAAGCTATTCATCAAGTCACTTGATTTCTTTAAGTATGGGGGTGGGTGGAATGGATGTGGATGGTGTTGCAAGTTGCATCTAAAGCAAAAGAATATTATTATACGACTTTCATAAATTTATTATTTCCTTCACATCATTTAACACTTTCCGAACCATCTTTATATATAAATGAGCTTATTTTTGAGATTGCAAAGCAAACAAAAACAATGGGAAAAATTCCCCCATTTAAAAATAATTATTGTAAAGATGCCTACAAATCCTCTTTGTAAACAGGACTGACTGATGTCTTTAATTATTCTAAAATGCATCCTCCTTGATGACAAATAATTGCCTAATTACGCATTCAATTTACTTTCTTCTAGAAAGACTTTTTGTAAAGAACTCTTTTTCTTCGCAGCATTATTATTCCATTCCAGGGTTTCGGATTTCAGATTAAAAAGGAAGTTTCTACTACCCGAATGCCACAATCAAGACACGAAAAATGTTTCAAATGTCTGTCCATGTTCATGGAATCCACATTTATAACCATTTTCTGTGAACGGCTCTGATCTGTTTTCGACTTTGAAGGAAAAAGTATAGATCTATTTGTGAGTAAATGGAAAAGAAGAATGAATACACAATATTATGCGGAAAAGTCCTGATATATACATACATGAACCATATTATAAGGCATGCCATGCCATGCCATGCTATGCCACGCACGGCAGACAATAACAGAAGAGGAGAAGAGCTCAGACAAAAGGAAAGTGAGCAAAAAGGACGAATAGTAATAGTCAAGTCAATTTATGGGCCATTAAATACAAACGGCAAATGGGAACAGGAGAGGAAAAGGATAGCTAATATAAAAATGAAGGGAAATTCAGAATAGGATACACATATACATTATGCTGGATGGGAAAGATAGACAGATATAGATTCCTTTTTCTACTTGTTCCTCTCTTTCTCACTCTTCTCCGTCGTCCTTTTTTCCTCTCTACTTTCATTTTACTATGTATCATTCAATCTTCTCCACACACACACACATACATACACTTTTCCTCTATCCAGCAGTCCACCACCAATCCAATGTGCAAACTGTTTGAAAGATAGAAGAGTATATTTACATATGTGCTTATACAAATGTATATATGTACATATATAAATGCATACTTTTTGCTCGCATGCACACGAAACTGATCAATGGATGGATGATGGGGAATGGATCCTGGATACATAATAATTATAATGTTATACGAGGGGAAATACATAAAAGTTACACCGTTTCTTCCATATTTTCACGTTTTCTTGTAGACAATATTGGTGGTGTGGTGCTAGTGGTATAAATCCAAGAAGGAAATCGGAGGAAAAAGGAATAATATGGAATATAGATGGAATGAAATTGTTTGTTGTCTGGTGAAAACAGCAGTCCATAACCTTTAATAGTAGAGTAGAGTAGAAATGTTCTTTCTTCCTCTCTCTCTCCTACCTTTTTGTTTGCAATACAAATAAATGTGTGGACAAATGTGATATAGCAATCAGAGAGGAGTCAATGTTGTTTCCGCATATGAAATCATTCCATTATTATTATTTTCCTCCTGTTTCTCTTCCAACTCCATTTAGTGAGGAGGAAGGTAGACACGAGGAAATCGCGTAGAGGTTTTGCAGATGTTGATGATGGGGGGAGAATAAGAGCTAGGGAATCTAATCTGATGGAAGGAACAGAGTTCATATCATGGATGCATGCATGAAAGTGTATATTATATTATATTATGTACCTCAACTACTACCACCACCGCTAATACCATAAAGAAAAAAGCAAACCAAACCAAGCCAAGCCACTACACGCACACACACACATGTGTACACGTCTTCCTGTCTCTTTCTCTTCTTTCCCTTTTCTACATATGTAATTCAGGTTTTCATGCTCTTTTCATTCTTCCTTTTCTTCCGTCCCCCTTCCTTTCTCTTTTCCTTTTGTATGGTTTGCTATTCAAGTGGAGGCCATAATATCACATTGTAATTCTAAATGCTCATGCAAAAGAATAAAAGTTGATCGTTTATCATGAGTAACTACTGTTATTTCGACCAATAATTGCTTCTCAGTGTACTATAAGTTTTTTCTCTCAAATGGTAATGTTGTTCTGCTGATGTTGGAAAGAGGATCGAGAGTAAAAGTTGTCTTGAGGAAAGAGTATCGTACTTACATATACATATATATATTATACAAAAGCAATGGTGAACTTATTTTCCATGAAAAAACCTGAGGGGAAAATTTTCATTCAAACAAATCCCGTTCTTCACATTATTTATATAGGATGGCTTTCTCACTGACAGATTTTGTAAATGAAACTTTCAACAAACATGTAATGGTAGAGGATATCCAAGTCATATAAATGGCATATGAGGGTGTGAGTTCATGCCTTGGTGGTGACGGTTTTTTAATGCAAAAAAATGAATAAAGGAAACTCTGAAACTGAGACATTGAAAAGGTGAGTCAAATCTAATGTGCAGGTGCAGTATTTAATTCAAATGTGAATTAATTATCGACGTAGAATAAGCTACTAATGACTAAATGTAAATACGGAGAAATATTTGCCAAATTTTAAAATTGGAATATGATTTAAAACGAAAAGAATAAATAACCCGACTAAGTTATAAAAGTTTTATAAGCACCGTTCAATTTTTAAGATAATATCCCTGCTCATATAAAGTTTAGAGACAGGAAAGTTCTTTAAAAAAAACTTTTCCAACATTCTTTTAATTTTAGGGAGTTAAGCAAAAGTTTTTTTTCTGTTTGTTACTTTTTCTACCTGGACACAAAACCCCGAGACTACACACACCACCTCCATCGCATCACATCTCACAAAGCTACAGAAAAAACTGGGGCTAAGAAAAAAAGCAAAGGGAAGAAGCAATATGTCGGTTTTGTCTGTTTGGTGTAGGACTGGTAGCTGTTTAATAATTTAGCTTCATCTCCAACCGTGTGTCTCAAGATAAAAGAGAAGGGAAACGAGAGCGTGGAACACAGTGGGAAAAGGTATACACACAACTGCTCTACTATGCATGATGTTGTTTGAGGAATACGAAAGAGAAAAAGCGTCTTGTTCTTGTTCTTCTTCCTTTTTTTCTATCACAGCCACCAAGACCAAGCTAGTCATGTTTTTAGGAGTTTACTTAAAGAAATTGGTGTAAGCCAAAGCAATGTTTTAGTGTTTTGTTACAGGATTTGTTGGAAAATATATGACACTCGTTTTGTTCCGCTCCCAGTTTTTTTCCTTTTCCTATTCCTTGTATTTCTCTCTCTTCTCTTCTCTCTTTCTGAAATGGAATACATGTGTGCCACCAGCTATTCACGGCATAAAAAAGGAAAAGAAAGAGTGAACTTGAGCTGACTGAGTATTTTTTCATCATCATCATCATCAACCTCCTCTATATCGTTTTCCTCTCTCACTATTCCCCCTGTTCCTGAGTATTTATGTGTTTATCTGGTTTGTAAAATATCTATCAACCCATTATTCCCTAAAACCCACTCACAAATGGATGTGTTTGACTGGAAATTCATTCACTGGATTGGATTTGTATGCATGTATGATTATATATTTCCTACGGCATTTTTTGTTCCAAAAGAATAATAATAATATGAAGGGAAGTTTCGAGGTTGGAGCTACTGCTGCTGCTCCTACTAAGTTTTAAAATGCTTGACTCAAAAAGAGAATATTTTATTAACACATAATAATTAATATACCTTTTCATTCATGATTTCTTTCCCAATTAAAACTGAAGATGTATCCTATCCTTAATTATTATTATTGCTATTGCTACTCTTCAAAAAATCACAGGCTGTTGAGAAGGTTTTTTTTGTATTCGGACCAATTCTGGGTATAATTCCCATGTCCTTTCGTAATCCAACTTCGCATGACCAAAGCTATTCACATTCACATGCATACCAAAATTCCTATTCCCAATAAATTATTTAACGTAAATGATTTTCCAGTTTGAATCTATCTTTAGCATATATACATCCAACTTACTGTGTTTTATATGCTACTATCTTTATGAATAGGATCCCCAAAAAAAGTATACCTTTTCACAACCTCACCTCATCTCCTTTTCACAAGTCAGTGCAGTGCAGTGGTCCAAACAAACCACACAGACACTCTGCTCCAGCTCAAGTACTTGTTAACACTATTCTCCACTACCGCTTGCTCTAGTCACTAGTAGCAGCAAGGAAAATGTTTTGATAGAAACAAAAAGTTTGTAGTTCTGTAAATGCTTTCAGTTCAGCGAGTAGAAGAGTACGAGAGTAGTGTGCAGAATGTATGCATTGCATAACATATTCTATAGTAGTTTAGTAGTAGTGGATGGGAAGACGAACGAATGTGGTTTTTTGTGAGGTTATCATACATATATATAAATGCTCTTGCTCTTGGAGAGTGAGATAGCTTTAGCTTTACTCTATCTTTCGCATAGCTTCATCAGATACTTTCCTTTCTAGCTATAGGTGAAACATGCTTAAACTTGAGCATCACCATTCACCACCACCACCACCAACCAAAATATAACTGCATATATTATTTCCTTTTTTACTATTTTTTTCTCCAGATATTTTTGTATCTTTTCCCTTACTATAAATAAGTAATACATCGTAAATTGTTGAGCAAGAAAGTTAACAATAGAGATCAACCAAACCAAACCAGTTTCTTCAGCCTTATATTTGTTTGGTGGTGCTTCAAAGTAAATGGTTGGAATGATATGGCTCACTAGCGGCGAGGTCTCTTGTAGCTTGGTTCCGGTCTTGTGTTTTTATATTCTGTACTATATTTTTCTGCTTTAATGTCTCCCTTTTGTTCTGTAGAGAATAGACAACAAATATAGATGTTGTGTATATACTGATGTTGTGGAAAACAAAACAAAAAAACTGTCAATGAACGAAGAAATGAGTGGTAATCTGCGAATGAGTTGTGTTTACTTTGGTTGAAAATTGTTTTTGTGTGAGAAAAGATACAGAAGCCTTTGTATTGTGCCTTGTGCCGCTTTTCCTTACAGATTATCAAAGATTCGGCGATGATAACGATAACGTTCTTTAGCTCTTATTATTGCTCACGCTTTTTATCAAGGAGAAGAAGAAGACCTCTTTCTTTCATTCTTTCTCTCGGTACCACACCACACCATACCACAATCCCTTAGTTTCCTATACCCTCCTATTGTAATCCCATAAACGAAAGATTTGTCAGAAAAAGAGCTTTCATGTATTATTTCTACCTCTCGCTCGATTAAAGGGAGCAGTTGATCGCCTATAAAGAAGATGACGTGGTAATCACATTTATTTGTAGGTAATTCACAAAGGGAAGCTCAAGAATATTCAATTTTGAGGCAATACACGGGTGACCAAAAAGCGTAAATGCAACTATGTGGCTGTGTATTCATCGGGTTATGGTTGGTTACAACTACAACTTACAACACACAAGACAAGCTCTTTTTCCTCCAGCTCCTTTTTTGTTACCTCTGACATCCCCATCATCAACAGCACATATAACAAACATCCGCATATATGCTTAAACAAGTGAAGCCATTCATTTGTCCCCTCTTTCTCTCTCTCTCTCTCTCTGTCCATGTGTCATACACACTTTGTAGCATAATTTGCCCATTTATCCATTTTATTATACGTTTCAAATGTGACTTATAAGTGGAAAAAGAACAGACATCAACATTTTATATGAGCCCCAATGAAAACCATGATAGGAAAATGTTGATTCTCTCTCCAGCTTTATTTTGATGGTGAAGCGAGACGCGATGAGTGTCTTGCTCAGGCTTGAATCCTCACTTTTGATATGATGCTTAGCTGGGTGAGTGAGTGAGGAGAGATCCTGAGTTTGATATGGTTTCTATCTCCTTTTGCTACTATATAACACACATATACACTCATATATTTAATGTGTACGGGAAAAGGAATAACACACTAGTCAAAGTAGTAGTAGGAGATAGATACGCTGAGTGAGTATCGCTCAGACAGTGAATGACTAGTTGAGGAACTCCCTTTTTTTCTGCCTGTCAGAAAGTAAGCGAGAGAGAGAGATCCCTCAAAAAACGTAAATAAAATATAAACTTGCTCTGCTCGAACATAAAACAAATGTCCATATGTGGAAAATACTCGGGTTTATACAATTCATCTTATGTTGCTCAGAGTATCACATAAATTGGCTCCTTTAACTGCAACAGAGAGAAACAAAAAGGAAGTATCAACTTTGTAGATTTGTACGTACCTATATACATATATGATGTACGACGATGATACTAGATACCGTAAAGAATAGATTCAAACATAAACCATTCATATAAAAAACCATAACGTTTTCGTTACAGCCGAATGAGCAACATGATGAAACATTCTGCCTATGTATATCCTTATATCCAAATCCAATCCTTCTTTTTGGT
This sequence comes from Orchesella flavescens, assembly GCA_964034955.1. Lineage (NCBI taxonomy): Eukaryota > Metazoa > Arthropoda > Collembola > Entomobryomorpha > Orchesellidae > Orchesella > Orchesella flavescens. The sequence continues at coordinate 6,368,916 of OZ035957.1, forward strand.
AAATTTAAACGAGCACAGAAATCCTGGAACGCGAGGATAAAATGAATGTTATCCTATATGTTATGTTAGCTTGTAAAGAAGTTTAACAAAGTGAGGTTAAAAAATACTTGTAAAAATGTGGAAAGTATCAAAAAGCAAAGGCTCATTTTTCTTTATTCAATAATTCTGGGGCTATGCTCACTGTCCTAAAGAAGGAATACGAGTACGGTACGGTAAAAAAAAGAAACTAATATGAATTAGTTTGGGAGCATTGAAGCAAGACCAGAATTCCCAAATAGAACTCCCATATACGCATTACGCACAGGTTCTAAGCATGCCATGTGGGGATTCTATAAAACTTGCTGACTTTTTATCGGGAATAGAATTGATATATGTGATGTGATAGGGGCAAACGGGTACGCCTGAATATGTACAAATTTATTATAATTTTCTCATTGTCCTGAAATAAAAACCTTCAAATTGGATTGGATTTTCATGGTCTTCTAACTTTGACTCTTGATTTTACATCACTAGATAAAAATACTAGTTGATCCTAATTCCTACCCTAATCACCAGCCACTCGATTAAACCCATCTTAAACGGTACCAGAAAATACTATTTTGGGCCTTGCAGTACCGGGTACTTGTAGTACTAAATTAGAACCACCTTGTAGAGTACTGACCGTATTTGGCATTCTTGAAAAATCTTTCCAACGGGAAAAATCATGAGAGTTCTGCTAGTACCAAACGCGTACTGAATTATTCGGACCTTCGAGTCCTCTCCAACGAGGAAAATCATGAGAGTTCTGTAGGCACCAAACGAGTACCGAATGATTCGGACCTTCGAGTCCTCAAAACGCGCGCCACTTATAAACTACATTTTTCTCTTATCGCTTCTCTTATTACATGTATTAGACAACAACACAGTTGACAGTCAGTTCAGACCTTGTATTGCAGAACAAGTGTAACTAAGTAAGTAGTCATCTGTTAAGCTGGTGTTAGCTATTTGTAATTCAGGTTTTAAATGGTCGTGATCGTTGTTTAATAGTTCTTACTTTAACTTCGCAATTTTTGCCAGTTCTGCAATCAGCTAACTCCAAATCAGGTGGATAAACTTTTATTCTGAAGATAGCTAAGTGATGCGTGTAGTGTTTGCAGGAATAAATTTTTGTGTTGTTGTGGTATGCTGAAGACATCAGATAGTATTAGATTATGGAAGCAACAAAAATGTTGCTTCATATTTAGTTAATTTCATATGATGGAAGCAACAAAAATGTTGCTTCGAATTTAAATGAAGTATATGCTTCTTTATGCTACCATCATACCTCAACCGTCATTCCACAATCCATACTATAGCATAAGCGCGCCAGTACTCATTCGGTACGGATTTGGTACTAATCTGGTTCACGAAAAGTACCAAAAAGTACGAAACGAGTACCATTCTTTAGTGGACAACTGCACCTGATAGTATGGTGCTAAATCGAATATAATTCGGTTCTTATTCCTTTTATGCAAGTTCTGCAAGTTCCAAAGGGTACTGCATTAGAGCTGAATGGATAACGAAGCTGGTGATTGGGGTAATAATCCTTATAATAATTTTCAGACAAGTTGATGAGATACATAACATCCACAATCGCAAAAACTAATTAAAATAAGACGCTTCGTAGTTCGTATGCAATATTTATTTGAAAGCACTTACTTCAGTGTGAAATTCAATATTTTTTTGCAATTACTAAAATGCTTCAAAAAAACACGATAATATACAATATATATGAGGTAAAGAGAAAAGGAAGACTTTAGTTAAAAAGGGGGAAGCTTCTGCTCAAAACTCTTGTAATAAACTGTACGTAGTTCTTTTCCATGATGTTTTGAGCGTGTGCTGTGTGCTCCCAGCAGTGGCAAGAAAAATAATGTTGTCAGCCTTTATCCTTGCATGTGCTTAGAAGATACATATTATACTGGCCTGGCCTGGCGTAAAAAAAGTTATAAAACGTAATAATACAACCGTTGAAATAGAAAGAGGGGAAAATGGAAGTGATTATTAAGACAAGTAACTTGAGTCGACAAGACTGCGGATTGCTTCTGGTCATACACGATTTAGAATGGAAAATCCAAACACAACACATGACACACAACGTTTGAATAACTGAAAGCTTTTGTATTAAATATACGTTGCAATATTGTGAGGAAGAATACTGACAAAAAAAGAGAAAGGGCGATGTTTAATGTAGATGGGGTTAATGTAGTGTATTATATGTCATGTGTTAAGTACGTATGTGCGTCTAAATACCTAATACACAGATTGTTTTCAGAAAGAACTGATTGAATATAATTACGCGTTTGAGTTTGCAACGCAATCGGATTTCATGCTAGGAGTGCTTTCATCACGGTAAGGGTTGCCTACATGTAATTACACATAAAATGAGGACCGATAAAAGATACTGCAATTATATAAATGGAAAAAATTGTTGAATATATATATATGCATGCATGCATGCATGCAACGTCACTTTTCTGAAGACGTTTATCTTTTTTTATGACGGTTTTTTCTTGTTACTTCTTCCGGCTTATTTTCCGATAATCATTCTGAAGAGTGAGCCAGTGAGCATCTCCAATCTTCATATATGATTACAGTTATGTGTTCTGTTGTTGTTGCTCAGTAGTTTGTCCACGCCTTTCGGAATGCAAACCTAATATTATGAGGAGAATTAAATTATTTTGTGTTTTATGATTCAACCCAGTCTTCAAACAGAGAGGTTGACATGTTGTCAATTTTCTGACGGAGAATTATCTGTCGTGAATGTATGGGGTGTGATCAAGGCATGCATGCCATGCAATGCCTTGTTAACATGTAGGATTTCTCAACCACCATACCATACCACCTTTCTGCACAAAAAACACAGGACACATTAGAACTTAGAAGCATAACCAGTGGTAATACACAACTCCACCAAAACTTAAGGGAAGTGCTACATGATGATGGTCGGTGCGAGAAGGCTGGCAATGTTGTTGTTGATGATGATGATGAACTTGATACATCTTGTTCTTTCCCTCGAGTCGTTAACCCTTCTCCTGCCCAGGATGTGGCCTTGCAAAGTCTCCAACCGTGTGATTATTACACTCTCATCTCATTTCCCTTTCAGATCACGTTGTATTTATAGGAGTTATCTGTGATGTGTGAGTGAGGGTGATGCTGATGCTGATGTCGATGCGATGTGTGGATGTGTTGTTGTTATGTTTACTTACACATTGCTTTAACTTGCGGTTTTACTCTTTTCGCCTTTCACGGCAAAACCCAAGAAGGAAGAAGAAGAAAGAACATAAACAAGATGTTTCATCTCAGAGCACGTCTCTGTGCTAAAAAAAACTTACTCTTAGACATCTCAAAGTATTCTATTCTACTAACCACATTTATGCAAGATTTGAGAAATATGTATAAATCTAATATAAATATTGAATCTACCTCCCCAACCGCATATATCACATAATATATCCTTAATATATACATCGAATATATGTGTTTATTTTGTTTATTAAGCTGCAGAGCTAGAGGCAGCATATAAAATGTAACACATTGCAATGTAACGATCTTTGAAAGTATCCGGTGACAATGGATTATCAATAAAGACTTTGCGCTCGCTTCGGAAAATCTGACAAATTATAAAAATACATGTGCATCCTTGAAACTTAATGAGATTTTCCCTTTTCCTACATTTGACCTTCTTTAGAAATTCCGGAATAAAAAGAGCATTTCATCAACATCCAACATCAACCTTGGAATTTATTATTACAGTTCCCCATAAAAAAGACGAGTTCCGTAGTTTCGAATCACAAATTCTTTTTTTGTGATTTATCCTTTATTGATTATTTTATCATCATCTTCAAATCAAAGAGAAAGCGTCTTCATCTTGACTGCTTAAATAAGTAGAATGTTAGCATTCATTCAAGAATAATTAAGTCGACTATTATTGGTGAGGTGATTTGATATTCACATATTATTCCTGATGTCTATTTAAACCCCATATCTTCTTCACCCATCAAAAGATTTTGTTTGAGCTTCATGATTATTACAGTGAGGTATCTCTTCCTATCCATCCCTCCTCCGGATTTTAATAGAGCTGGAGGACAATGCAAATGGAGCGGAGCGGAAGCTTCCCCTCTCTCTTTCTATCGTCTTCTCTTCTGCATCCAAATTGAACAAAGAGTGTGTGTTGTGTGCAGTATGGTATATGCACACTAAAGTGTATATAGAATGAGCTATCGTTGATTTTGTAACACGGGAGCATTTACACAACATTGTGTCTGTATTTTTTTCCAGTGGTAGGGCTTTATACTTTCCTCCTTCTCACTCAGAAACTCAAGACCATAAGACTCAAGTCTCTTCCCTTTAACCAAACCACTCCTGCCTCCGCCGCACTTGCTTGGCGTTTTCAGCTCCCCTTAATACTTCCGTTACCACATTGTAAATATCGTTCTTACGTGTGTGCGTGTGTGTACGTTCGCCAAGCTATATACTTTTGCTCTCCTCTGCTATTATCCCCGGTAGCCTGTCACGTACATCGAGACCTTTCTGGATAAATGGTAGTTGGTTTGGTTTGGTAGTTTGCACAGTGAAGTAAATAACCACCAAAAGACATTACATTAGGGTTATATATTTTATCAGTTTTAGTAGCTATTTTTCCCAATTCCAAATAAAAAAAAACGTGTTATCTTATATGATATTCATGGCACTTGTGATTGTGACGGTCATCTGACCCATTACTTATAAGTTTAGAGTCCAAAGTCCAAACCTCACACAAGGAAAACATTTGCTTCTCATTCTCTCCACAATAATTTTCCTTTTAAAGAAGATCAACATTGTCGGCAGCCACGATCACCATCACCATCCCCCATCATTTTGTTCAACAACGTGCTACTACATAACTAGAAACTTGCACAGAAAATCTCCTTTAAAACTTAAAACACGTCGTGTCTCATTCTCATCGTCCCTTTAAATCGCTCACCGAGGGTAGGCACGCTGCCAATGGGTGGTAATAAAATACTCAAAGGTTCATGTAAAACTTGAACGAATTCCCTTCCCTAATATTTAAAATGATGTCCCATACCATTCCACACCAAATCCTCTTTTGCCAATGTACATTTACTCTCCTATTATTTGGCCCCTGCCACATATAATGCATATAAATGGGGAAATGAGTGGAGGAGAGAGTAAATGTTCAAATGCTGACAAGGACGAGATTAATGGTACTTTCTTTTATGACTGTGAAAAGTGATATTGAAAGCTGGGAGGAAGTAAACAGTCACTTTTACATGATGGATGTCGAACTTAAAAGCTAAAGCAGGCAATATGCACTCAATTCCGCTGTCATCTAGTAGAAGGGAAAGCATGACGCTGCGTTGTTGGTTTGGTGTACCAAAATATATATGATATGCCGTAGCGTAAGAATATATTTATGCTACACAGTCATTTACCAGATCTTTAGAATAAATTTGGAAACTTAATTATAATTTAAAGTTCTCCTTTGGGAAGATGTCTATAGTCTGGTGTAACGTGTGAAATACTCATTTAATTACCAAATTTTATAAGATTTTATTTGTCTCTTGACACATCCTGACAATTTCTTGTTAATATGGAGGAGACAGATGGAGACGCGTTTAATTTTAATTGTGTTGGTTTTGGTTTGGTGTTAAACAAGTAACTCAACATCTTGTATTTCTTTGAAAAGGTGGTTAAAAATCCAATCTGTAATTTAGCATCCCGATTTTTATTACATGATGTGATGTGAGCTCCTCTGGTTGTAATAACAAACGATTATGTCCACTAATAACGAAAGAGATAGTCCAACCGAACCAAAGTATTTAAGAGTCAACTCGACCAGAGAGAGAGAGAAAGAGAGAGATGATAAAACCGCATGTGGTACCGTCGGTTTGTTTATACACACCATTTCGTATACTTTCCCAAAAGCCAATATTAACACCAACCAGCATTATGCTGGAAATCACTCGTAATGAAGTTGCTCTTTCGTATAATGATGCATCCTAAAATGGTTGAAAGAGAGAGAGAGGGTTGTTGAAAAAAGGTTTGCCGATGAAAAAAAAAACTCAAGAAGAAAGAGAACATAACAAAAAAAAACTGAGAAAAAGAACAAGCTAGACAAACTCCATTCCTCGTCCTTTTTTTTGAAATCCACACAAACGCAAAACTAAAACTAAACGTAAGCAAAAGTACTTTTAATATTACATCCCGTGCATCCCATTAGGTAAAAGATTATTCTATGTAATGTTGCTACCTCGCACTCGACGCTCTTCTCCTCCTCTTCTGCCAGCTTGTGTCTGCTTGTTGGTCTGGTGCAATTAATTAGAGAGCTTGAAAAAGGCTTTTGAAAACTAACAGCAGCCAACATAGCAGCATATAGTAAACATATAGATAGATATATTATATAGCAGCAAAGCAACTCTCTGGTAATAGCACTACCGGCAACCAGTCAAGCTAGACGACCGACCAAACGAACTCCAGCGATTAAGCAAGAACACTAGAC
>OZ035957.1:6375632-6572530 GCA_964034955.1 Orchesella flavescens
GGAGGAGACCTTACCCTCTCTTTCCTTTCTTCAATAAATACCTTTCCACGATATAGTGGTTTGGTTTGGTTTAACTTCCTGGGGCTAAACGGAGGAATGAAGTGTATTTAACTTGAACATGACTGGAAACAAAGTGAGAAAGCTATTATTGTTTATTTTTGGATTATTGAATCCTGGAATGACGCTAATGACCAATGATACGTAAAGAATTTCACTTTATCACTCACTCATCGTCTCTAATCAGTGCTGATCATTACAGAACCAAGCAGACGAGATACTCATCATCATCATCATCATCATCAGTGCATAGAAAAGTAAATAAATATAAATACATACATTCTTTGAGCTCTTTTCTCGTCTCTGTTTGAAACCATAAGTTGGCTCTATATGTATATCTCATCTTATCAAATTCTTATCTGCACTGTCGAGCGTAAAAGTACAAAAATGAGGAAGAAAATGAAAGTAAAAAAAGGAAAAAACTGAACTAAAAAGGAATTATTGGCCCCAAAAACTAATTATGTATTTTACTAATTTGATTGGATCGAGTCGATTTCGAAAGGTCAAATGTTACCACCTAAATGTTCTCAGTCAAATAACGATGTTCGTACGTGTTGATGACTTGGAACAGGTCATTTATAAAATCATTTTTATAACCGAATTATTACTATTATTAGCTCAGGTGAGGTGGAGAGATTGGCAGAAAATGTGCAGACTATGAAATTGAGCAAGGAAAAGGTGGCTCAAACAGAGTGGATATTTTGTACCTTGTTTAGTAAAACAATAGTGAACTGCGATGCTATCACTCCAATATGGTCATGCTTGGATGCATCTGATCTTGTCCAGCTGCATCATCAGAGGAGGAGGGGATGTGCATGTACTCTTTTGAATGCACAATATATTTATGTTGATATATATTTTATAAATATACACGTGCATGTGTTGCGTGCTCACTTTGACTTCACGTATTATTACTCCTTTTACCCCGTATAATTTTTATATCTAACTTGATAAGTTGATAAGTTTGAAGTTGTAGTGAACCAAGAGTTTAAAACAATACAGATACCTACTTATGTGAAGTGAGAGAATTTTTCGTGAAACACCTTGCATCCTTCCTCCTACAAAAAAATCCGCTCAGGTGTCGTCTCCTCCGTCCGCTCAGCCATCGTCTCTGTTTGTCGACAGCTTCTGGACCGGACATGTAATGCGTGCATCGTTTATTTACACATACCTTTAAAAATGCACATGTTATGGTCGCATGTAGAAAATGTGTGCTGGATTGGAGTGGATTGGATATTATATGCTCCTCGTAAAATTATGAAAAAGGTATACTTACCGTCGGTGCGGTGTGCATATATTTAACCAAACCAAACCAGCCAAAGCCAATGCAACGTCATGTCATGCGTACATTTAAAACTGGAAGAAAAAGGGTTAGGGTTAGAAAAGAAAAGAGAGACGGAGCAATAAGGGATCATTTATTGCTTGAATGATGTGCAATGTGCAATGCACAAGTATAAAGAGAAAAATATTATAAGCTGCACGAATGCACACCATCATATAAGAAAATATGACTTGGTATGGTTTGGTATGGTGTGGTGCTGCTGTCACGTTGAGTTTACAAACTGTAAAAAATCTTGATGAGAAGTGAAACAACTCTTTAGTGTGATGATGTAACAATAATTTATCTATTTATATATCTTGATATGGAAGGCTCAGAAAAGTGAAGTACAGACACACAATATCTTGTCTACATGCTGATATTCCTGATGGTAAATATATAAAGAAGGAAGCCCAAAATGCTCAATTGTTCAGATCACTGCCTGCACTGCAGCAAAAAGAAGAAGAAGACTCACTTGTACTCTTTTGCTTGAGAGAAACATGGATAGATCTGATTTGAACTGACGTTGCGTTTATCTTCTTTTTTTCCTACCGATTTCCAGGAGGCACCCCCAAAAAAACTCTCTCGCTCACTCTCTAACTCTCTTCTCTGTATGTGTGCATAGAAGTAGAATGCAACAACATTCTTTCTTCCTTAATTGGATTGAAGAATTCAAGCTGGTTTTTAGAGGATTAGTTTTTATTTACTTTGTACTTTTGCTGCACGTGTTTTACATTTATTTTTTCGCCTTTTTTCGCTAAACCCATTGAATCAATGTGCATAACAGACAAAAATATTTTTTCAAAGGGTAAACGACAAAAAAAACTAAACTGACAAAAAAATAGAGGATGGAACAAGATAATATAAAGTGTATAAGATAAAGATATATATTGATATATAAAGTATATATAATAGCGTTGGGTGTCGATGTCGAGTTCGATACGCTCTTGTGGACCTCATATCCACATCCACGCAGGATTTCCTGTATCCATGTTAAAATCAAAGCCACTTGAGAAAGTGACTTGTTTTTGCCCAAAATATTATGGCAGAGATCACAGAAAGGCCCGCGGTAACAATCAATCCCATCCAGATTCCTTTTCCAGGGCTGAATTTACGTATCTATTACAAAAACGGAAAGGGTATTTAGCTTGGGAACAAAAGAGAAAAACAAAGAGCACCACCACACAGTAAGACCGTGCCTAATCTTTTAATTGCTTCATCACAACCCAGAAAAACAACAAAAAAAACACACTCAACTCAAAACCTTACTTGATTCTCAACAGTATTGTTGTTTCGTGTTTTAACTTTGTCCTTTTTAACTTTGAAGTTTTGATTCACACCAATCTTCCTCCGGTGATGATCCACGGGAGTACCCTGGTACAATCTATTTGGCATGATTAGTTTTTAATTAATTTAATGAAGGGGAAACTATTTTTCACTTCGTAAAGTATGATACGCGTATTAACTAACTGAAAATCACGACACGACAGTAGCAACTTTTATAACTTCTTATTGCTTTTGATGCTACTTGAAAATTAATTTTTTAACAACAAAAACAAAATATCATGCCATATGCTGGCATGGTAGGATGACTTTCTGTTATGTTTTATGCTCAAAAACATTTGAATGTCATGTTGTACACTTGTACGTCAGTATAGGAAGCAAGTAAGAGTCAGTCAACTTTGATATTCGATAAAGAAGCTCACATTTTTTTATGCTGCACAAGTTGTTTTCTAAGAACTGGAATGAATAGTATAGTGTAAATATATCAAACGAACGCAATTTAATTGCTTAAGCTTTTGGTACTCGTTGTGTTATGTACAGTGAAATGCAAGTCATAAAATATGACACCATTCACTATGCTATATGCTGTGTGCATTTATATAAACTTTAGTGCTTTTATATGGGTCTGATCCAGAATAACTATTAAAATATTAAGATTCTTAATTTCTTTTACATACAATCATAAATGCATTTGATTTTATATAATGGGCAATGGAAAAATGAACTCTACAGTCAGCAAGTGTGAGTACAGAATGGAAAGATATGATATTAAATATGTGAGTTGAGAAGAGATATACACATCAATACTCATGCATATAATAACTAACAGAAAGAAGTACTTGTCAAACTAAATACCATGAAATACATACAAAAATATGGCTGCATAAATTCAAACATGAGCTCTATCACTTTGAAGGTTGGAATTGTAAAAATTTACCATTATTTTGGGGAAAAAAATTACAGACAGATTTTGCAGGTTTTGAGAAACAATGAAAAAGTTCTTTGTTGAAGCAAATGTGTTTACACTCAGATATTAATTCGATACTCACCGACTTTCCCACCAAGAAAAGCATGCATATACATCTTAAAAAGAAATGGTTTTTGCACTCTACCGAGCATTACACTATATAGGTCCATGCACACTCAAAAACAACTAGTTTTATCATCATGTCGAGACGATTTTCCCATACCTTGCGAATTACACAAGGAATAGGAATTACTTTGTTATACACATTACATTACAAACAGCATGGTTGCAGCGTATAAGAAAAAAGTACAGTTTTAGAAGTGGCATTAGTTTTGCACTAATAAACGGAAAAGAACAGAGAGAGTGGGGAAAACTCTTTACTTTCCCCTTTTTCCTTCCATTGTTCAATTTATAATGATATAGTCCAAGTTGGAGAAAGGCTGCCGTTTGCTTACTTTTCATCCTTTCTCTCATGGAGAGACGTACATATATATTCTTACTTATATAATAACGTGTCTATTTCACTCCATAGCGCTTAGCTCCTTTTCAGCAACAACCATTCTCAAGGGTACTAAGGACGGATAGCGGTCGCTAAAGAATTGAAGAGAGAAGAATCATCATTTGGGAGTTGACTAGTTGTAGTTGTAGAGAGAGAGAGAGCAGAAGATATTTGGAGGAGTAAGTAGGAAAAACTCTTCAAAAACTACTGCAACTTTTCCACATCCCTTAGCATTATATTCACAGGGAATATGTGTAGAGAAAGGCAATCTAAGAAAGGAAAGAAAAAACACTTGTGCTGCTCAATATTACATGCATATGTTGCTTGACGCATATTATACACAACAACCACCATCCCAAGCCAAGCCAAGCCAAGCCAGGGCGTGAGGTAGGTAGGTACACACGACACGACAGAAGTAGTTGTGCGTATACATAATTCCGAAATAACAGTTAACAATATAGGTCTGACACTGTTATTAGTATAAAGTTTTCAACATTTTGTAGAGAGTTGTTATTTTCCTAAGGTGAAAGCGAGAACAGAGAGAGAAAGAGAGTCCTTTAACAAGTTGGGCATGCAAATTAGTGGATTCATTACCATTCGCTTTGTGAAAGAGTAAAAGAGAGAACGACACTACAGTTACAGCACCAAAACCAAGCCACATATATATAAAATATATACATTCCTCTATATCCAATATCACAAACTCAAGCCAAGACCTTGTATAAAAGTGCCTTTTCACACAATGGCAGATTTTAAAGAGCAAAAACGCAAGTTCAACAAAACATGCATTGAGATTCTTCTACACGAAGCAAAAAGTCGCTGAAATCGTTTTCCTTTTCTCTTTCGTTAAACATAACAGCTTCAGCTTTCACACAGAGCTAGCAGAGCTCCTTGTTGTTTACGTTTTCATTTCAGAGAGTGCGACTATGAATATTCTCTCTCTGAGAATGAAGAGTTTTTCCCAATCGTTTAACTAAAAGTGGGCTTGGATTTTAACATAACATTTAACCGACCGACAAGGCTATCTTCTTGTTCTTATGACACAACTTCAAATTATTCTCTCTATTGTTCTTGCTGCCTGCCAGCCAGCCAGCCTCCCAAAATTTGTATCAATAAACCCCGACTGTCAACGTCCAACATCTTCGAAATACTAGAAACATAACACAAGGAAATAACAAGAGTGGAGAGAAAGTGAGAAGTTGCTTTTAATGGTTGACGATTTGTCTAGCATACGATTATAACAATTACAGGAAATGTTGTCTAGAAAAGGAAAAGACGTGATCATTTGGGGGAAAAGACTTTCTGCGCACAAAGAATAACAGAAGAAAGCTATATAGTTTGAGCTGGTTTGAATAAAAAAGGGGGACAGAAAATCAAAGCTAAAAATTGCCATTTCACACGACAAGAAAATGTCTAGAGGAATCCGGTACTTTTGGGGCACCTTGAAACACACGGTTGAGTGAGTCTCATTATTGCAAATTGGCCAATGAGTATTCAAATAACGAGTTTGCATCCTTTTCGGTGAAAATGCATGGGAGTAAAAAATGCTTTCACTTGCTCGTTTGCATTGATACATTTAACCAAGAAGGAAAAGATGGTAATGTAATGTAATGACGGAAGGCAAGGCTGCAGCGTGGTATTACATTTCAATGTACAATTATAATTACTTTTTGCTACTTTATTCTGTAACACATCCTCTGAACTGTGATGATGCTGAGTCTTGGGAAAAAATGTGAAGAAATTCAGTAAAGAAATTCAGTAGGCCTTTGAGTTACATTATGATTTTTTACATACAAAAAAGTAGTAGACTCCACCTGTGACCTGTTTTCTTTCATCTTTATGAGAATGAAAGTTAATTATTCTTTGTAATGATTATATTATTTTGTCGAACTGCTCATATTAGCATAATATTATGATATGCATATAACTTGCTCGGAGAAAATGCTTAGAAGGTCACGAAAGAAAGGATTCAAGAAACGAAAACACAAATATGTGTATTTTTCGACGTATGTCGTTTTTTTGCTCCATTCCGACCGGTAGCGTTTTCATTTCACTCGCTCATAACATTGTGCAAGATATTGATTGTTAGTATGCATCCGATTAGAAATAATATGCATGTGGAGTTGTTGTTGTTTTCGAGGAAATGAAACCTGATGCGTAGTAGAGTCAGTCTTTCAGTTTTCAGCTCATCGGCTAGCAAGTCTCTTCCGCCTTCCAGAAAAGCTGGACATCGACAGACAGGATATGATGGGGAACATGATAATTTGTCCATGAGAGAAATCATACAATGGATGAACAGCCAAACGCAAATTAATTTCATTTCCTGTACTGCTACCCCTACTAACTGTACTGCTTCTAAATTTCTGCGGTCAGTGTTCGGTCTACTTTGATACAAAATAATATGGTTAAATTCCTAAAAGATAGTTGTCATCACATGACAATAGAAAATGTGAATGCATAATGCACCAGCACAACGTCTAAAATTCTTTACAAAAAATACTAACCAAAGTGTGTCAAACTTTTGGCGATTGCATGACACTATAAAGTCTGTGGTAATTTTTAATTATGTTCAGGTGATCGGAAGGACACACATACGTAGTGAAGCTAGCCTTGTTAGTTGGCCACAAAAATTCAAACGTTCCATTTGTCAGAGAGTTAAATATATAGTTTCCTCTCATAAACTCGACTCGACATACACATTCTTATAAATATTACGGGGATTTGGAGTGTGCAATCATCAGCAACCTTGAGTAACAACCAACAACAGTTTTCAAGTTTCGGCAATGCGCGTGTTTGATGTAGTCCGTAAAGAAGGTTATCGCTGGAATAGCTAAAGAAATTCTTAACATGTGTAATGAATCGTCACTTCATTAACCTTGCAAAAATATTACATTCCATAACATAAATATATACTTTTAGCAAATTTTTCTGAAACTACTAGGGGTAATGAGAGAATAAGTAAGATGAAAGTAAAAAGACCTTCATTGATTTGATGATGCATGAAACCTGCTGACGCTTATACTACATGAGAAAATCAAGGTTGTTGTAATGTTTTTGGAAAGTTTTAAACTTGAATACATAGAAAGGGCTTTTTAGGAAAAGAAAATTCCAACATATGCTTTTCCACACATTTTATTTTATATGGAAACTTCAAGGGCTGGATAAAATATTCAGGATAACACTTAAAATTAAACTACAATCCAGTTACTTTAAGCTTAAAAATTTCTTGAAAGAAGTCTAATAATTTTTGTTTAAGTTGCATGGTTGGCAGGCAAGCCCCTTTCAAAATCACTCACGTTTCTCTACAAATTACATAAACTTCTCTACTAGAAAATGCGTAGGTGGCTCACTGGCTTAGTCAAGTACCGCACGTTTCGCAAATGATGATGAGTTCATGCACGAGTGGTGTTGCATGTTATAATAGTCAATATGTGAGTCATAAGAATATTATGTTGGGTGGACTTTTGCAAGAGAGAAAAAATGAATGAGTATGAGTCATCATAATTTTATAAAGTTGGGAGTTATAATCTTCATTCTTCAAAAACCCTTGAAAATTCAAAACAACAGAAATAGATTGAATTGATTTAAAATTTTAAACCCTCTATTTAGCAGTACCAATACTACTGACTAATCAGAATTAAATGTCAAGAATCTTGATTAATCTAAAAAATCGAAAGCAAACGAAATAAATTCAGAAAATAAATAAAGTTTACTTACAAACTTGATGCAATTTTATAGAGTATTCTTACTAAAGTAAAAAGTACGCATGAAAACTCAAAATTTTCCTTCTACTTTCCATTTTTCTTCAACTCCAATAACCATTTTGCCTACATGCCATTATAAACTTGTATAACTTTTAAAGCTCATACTTTTCTCCTTTCCCTTTCTCAACTCTCTAGTCTCTATCCCTGCTAGTCCCACTCACTCCTCTCTCACACTCTCTGTTCTGTTCATTCCGTTCAAAAAAATAAAAAAAAAATATGTTATGCAGGAGTACACTAACTATTTCATGCATTAATAGGTAGGTATGATATGAATGTGAAGCTTGTGCTGTGTGTACAAAGCATTTTCCAAAAACTTTTTCCTACTTAAAACCTCCATCGTATCCAGTTTTGTAGTTAGAAGCGAGTGCAGTACCATCAGACCAGACCAGTGCCAGTATAATAGTAGTGACGACCAAAACAAGCTCAAGAAAAAGCCAAGCAGAGGCAAAACATTCCAAATCGTGATCCGGAATAAATTATTCACGCAATAAGACAACTCGACTTTGTACGGAATAACGCAGGGAATTCCTCGCTCTTTTCCACCACCAGCATTACAAACTCCTCGTTGTGTACGCAGAAAGAAAGAGAGAGAGAGAGACCGAGAATCTGTACGGTATACACATAGAATAATATAATGCGGTGTGCTGTGTGTGTATAGTACACCGTCCTCTTCTCCTTGATTCACAAACTTCAAACCATACATATTATATAAAAGTGAGCCCTGTGTGTTTGTTATGTTGTGTTGTTGGAATGTAAATGGAGTACAAAAACCAAGTAAAGTAGTTATATGAGTGAGCTTGAAAGAGCTGGCGACAAAGAGAAGTGAGTGAAGAGAGAAGAGTCGACTATATTCCAGTCATGATATGATTTTATTCATGCTTAAAGGAATCCAATATGGATGTTCAATTGTAGATGGTTACATAAAAGTTACAATCATACAAACTTGCAACGATATAGTTAAAAAGCTTGATACTATATCATATCATATCATATCACAATGCTTATATTCCTCCTAAGAAAATTCCGTATAGTATTTAGGTAGTAGCTTAACAGATATCCAGAGAAACCTCTTGTTCTTGTACAATGTGGAATATATAGAAGCTCTTTCCTTTATACTTGCTTACTTGTCTCCATTTACTTATTGTTCACTTCTTTTTATGTATACCTTATGGAGAATTTATTCTCCTTCTTTCCCAGTTTTCCTATATATTTGTTTGTTCATTTAGACATATGCGGTGCCGTTTTTCCTCGAGAAGAACACACAACACAAGTCCTTACACGGCCAATATAAATAATTTCAACAAGATTTAAGTTTTATTGCTCATTCATTGGAAAAAGTCTGGAGCTCCATTCCTTCCATTTCTATTCCCTTTTTTATTTTACTCCTTGTTTGCTCAAATTTGTCGCAAAGTGAAAACGAATTTATTATTGTAAAGCATAAGTACATAATACAGGTTTTTATATCGTAGACGCAAACAAACTGCGGTGCTCATAAATTCTAATGATGTATCACATTGGTCTAA
This sequence comes from Orchesella flavescens, assembly GCA_964034955.1. Lineage (NCBI taxonomy): Eukaryota > Metazoa > Arthropoda > Collembola > Entomobryomorpha > Orchesellidae > Orchesella > Orchesella flavescens. Next base: position 6,385,045 of record OZ035957.1, read on the forward strand.
AAAATTGAGATTGTTTTCATTCTATATAGAAGCTTTTTACTTTTTACGCCCTCAGATTTAATTCTTAGGAGGAAAGCGATGCATGATAATAAAAATCTCAATCACAAATTACATTTTCCAAACACCCACTCGCTCCACTCTCTTTAAATTAGCTTTGGTGAAGGGAAAGGACCCATAGACCCAACCAAACCAAACCAACTAACTGATATTGAATTTTACAGGTTCGTGAACACCAGCGCAGAAAAAAAAACGTCTAACTACATTTTCTCAACAAAATTTAGTTTTAAAAAAAACTGCTCACTTTTTTTATACCCATGTGTCTCGACCTGAGAGACACTGAACAAAAACTCAATTGATACACCTTTTTACAACTTATTTGTTTAACGAACGAGTGAGCAAAGTTTAGCATTAAAAACATCCTGTTTCCCGTAAAAGGAGTAGCGTTTTTATACATAGATCTAGTACATACATACATATAAGGTGCGTAAACCACTTATACGGTCAGACTTTCATATTTTGTAAATTTTATTTCCTGACGAATCAGTAAGATATTGAGAGACAAATGATACATGAAAATGTGTATTGGTAAGTGTTCTACACGTATTTACATTTTCCAATTTACTGACATCCGGTTTACGGAGATATGGACAACTTAACAAAAAATGTCAAATTTTGACTGTATAACACTTATACGGTCAAGGACTAAATTTTATCTTAAAATTTTATCAGTGTTATGATATATGATAGGCTCGTTATGATCGTTACCATTACTCATGAGTCGCTTAATGATACTGTGCCGAGAAATAATTTCTAAGCTGGGTGGTGCTGGCGGGCCGTTGTTTCCCGTGGAGCACAAATTTTGGTTTTTGTTGCATAATTTTGCGGTTGTGCAACAACCATACTCCCGAGATATCTTAAAAAACTCAGGACAGACTCTAGTTCCTAAATGGGTACTCGTAAACCGAAATCCGAATTCGGATGCCAAAAACTAAAATGATTTCCAATTATGGTTAACGGTAATATTGGGACATTTAGATAAAAACGAAGCCTACACCACCCACCCACTTAAATTTTTGTAAGCTTACTATGGCAAACTTATTCCTAACAAATAGGAGCGCTGACTCATTTGGCCACCAGTCACAGATCGGCACGTCTTTATGTTTTGTGGCACATACAAGGTTATGACTATTTGCCCATTACAATGCTGTCCAAGACATCATTTTGGGCCTTAAGTATATGGCGTCAGTAGTCCACTATTGAAACCAAATATACTTTAAAACTGTTTTTATGCATCATTTTAATATTTGTTAAACCAGACCGCGTTTTTGAAACCATTCTTTGTAAGTTTAAGAAATTTCGTTGCTGACCCTTTTTATTTAGTACGTTACGACCGATTTGGGCAACTTGTATGTGCCACAAAACATAAAGACGTGCCGATCTGTGACTGGTGGCCAAATGAGTCAGCGCTCCTATTTGTTAGGAATAAGTTTGCCATAGTAAGCTTACAAAAATTTAAGTGGGTGGGTGGTGTAGGCTTCGTTTTTATCTAAATGTCCCAATATTACCGTTAACCGTAATTGAAAATCATTTTATTTTTTGGCATCCGAATTCGGATTTTGGTTTACCAGTACCCACCTAGGAACTAGAGTCTGCCGTGAGTTTTTTAAGATATCTCGGGCAAGGAAAGCGATGCATGATAATAAAAATCTCGATCACAAATTACATTTTCCAAACACCCACTCGCTCCACTCTCTTTAAATTAGCTTTGGTGAAGGGAAAGGACCCATAGACCCAACCAAACCAAACCAACTAACTGATATTGAATTTTACAGGTTCGTGAACACCAGCGCAGAAAAAAAAACGTCTAACTACATTTTCTCAACAAAATTTAGTTTTAAAAAAAACTGCTCACTTTTTTTATACCCATGTGTCTCGACCTGAGAGACACTGAACAAAAACTCAATTGATACACCTTTTTACAACTTATTTGTTTAACGAACGAGTGAGCAAAGTTTAGCATTAAAAACATCCTGTTTCCCGTAAAAGGAGTAGCGTTTTTATACATAGATCTAGTACATACATACATATATATTAAGTAAAACAGCATGTTTGTTACGAAACATGCAGTATCTGTGCGTGGATTTAACAAAATAATGCAAATGTACAAGAGCAGAGTAGAGTGACTATGACTATAACTATATCATCAATTTCCATCTCGATCCTTTACACTTCCTCTCCTTATGCTTTTTCATCAGGAACGTTTTGGTGCTGGTCATAGCTGTGGTGGTGGGATGATGACACAAAACTATCATAAACTGAAAAGGACTCCTTGTTTCATTCTTTTAGAGAAAAAGAGTGCCATGGTGTGGTTACGGTTTCTGATTTTATTACATGCTAACATATCTCGCTTCGCTCCACACACACTCACAATACAAAAAAGTTATGTATTGAAAAACACATCTTCTCATTCATCCTTGTTAACAGCGTATAGAATGTAATGCTTACTCTTGTGCTCCCGATAAAAAGAGAGGAAAAATCTATATTTTTCTTTTTCCCTTCGTCATATCATCTCCCACTTTTACGATTACACCTTTTTACTACAAGGTAGAGTGTCACAAAATATAGATGGATGGCAAGAAGCACTAAACAAACATACCGATATACTTATATTTCTTATACAATGTATATCATATCATAATATCCTACGATAAATATATGTAACAGAATAATGTAATGTGTCTCAAAGAATGGAATAAAAAAATTATGAGTTGATTTTTTCTCTCTTCTTCTTCAGAAAACTGTCAGAATATGTAATAAAACGGAGGGCACAAAAAGCAAAGTGAGTAGGTAAAGATGATCACATTTTGTGTTTGTATTATGAGCCTTACAAATATGTACCACCAACACCGTGATTTTTTGGTTGAAGATGATCATGATGATGATGATGATAGAAAATCCTAAAATGTAAGGGGCTTTCCGGTAACCAACCGAGCGCATGTGAGAAAGAGTGAAGAGAGCCGACAACAAACTTAACAAATATCAAAGTAAGAGTAAGTATACTTGTGTACATTCATAGATGCATTGTGAGGGGATATATAGTGTGGGTATAAAAAACTTTTTTTTGAGAGTGGGGAGAAGCTAGGAGGTCATTATAGACCTTTCGGGTTATCACCTCAAGTCATCAATAAAAAATACTTTTGCTGGTTTCTGGTCTGGTCCTCGCTCGTCGTCCTATTGGTGTGGTAGTCGTGATTCGTTATGTTTAATACATGTGGGTAAGTACTTTTGCCAGCATCTTGTAGAAGAAAGAAAGTGAAGTATATCGTGCCTTATTGATATGAAGGGAGGCAGATGTCTTGAATTTTTTGCACCAATACAATCTCACTTGTCCCTTAAGCCCTTTTCCCAACCTTTTGAAGCAAATTAAGAGCACAAAACATTACACACAAAGTATATAATTTAATTTACATTTTCAGGTCGCAGTAAAAAATATTAGATTGTAATAATCTTCAAGTTGAAATATGATGTGAAGTTATCGCCATTCAATTTTTGAAGCTTCCTAATTTCCCTACAATTTATTTCCTTCGTTTGATTACCAGAATGGGTTATGAGAAGACAGAGAGTTATATATTTATTGTTGATTGTATGAGCACGTTTTTCTAATCTTACAAATTGCTTGCTCAAAAAACAAAAGACAAACATGAACATTATCAAATCATATTGCTCTTCTTTTTATAAAATATATTGTGAAGCCAAGTCAGCCAACAATTTATAACGTTACAGTTTTACGAGACCAAAGTTTTCATAAGAAAACTTTCAATTATGTGCTTTTAAACGTGACTAACGTTGCATACCTAAGTTATGTGCTCCATAGCTATGTGATTGTGAGCGTTTATTTTAAAACCATTTATCAACATCATCATTATCCTATCCTATTGAATAAAAGGCAATTAAACGAAATTGAACTTGTAATATTTCATGGGGGTAACTAGTATTTCATAGAGAGAGGGCTTTAGATAGATATACGTACTAAAGCAAATAAAAAAAATATATTCCTTTCACAGAGCCACACTGATTTGGCTCTTGATTAAATGTTATCAAGTAAATTAAAAGGTTTGGCACGCTCCCAAACGAGCGATGCTCTTGTGTTCCGCAGCATTAGCAAAGTTGTTTGTCCGCTCCAATGTAATCATGTGCAAGTTTGTGTGTTAAGTAACAATGAAAAGGATATGATGATGGTGGTGGTATGGTCGCTAGTCGCTGTTACTCTCGCTGTATAGTTTATGACATGGTATTTTAATCTCTTACCATTAGCCTCTCGTTTGCATGCAAGCATATATAACATCTTTCAAGCCCAATGGCCCAATGAAATGAATAAATGAACGGTGGTAGAAAAATTAGTGAAGGATTTCTTTTGAAATTTCTTGGGATTACCTTAAATTATGTGAACATGTTGAATGAATGACGAACACAGAAACAATGAGCAGATTATTAATATTTATTATTTTGCTTTGTTGGCTTATCTATAAGGAAATGTGGTGTTTATTTACATTGATTTGTTAAAAAATGAAAATTATGTCATTCGTAATATCAGTAATCACGTATAAAATTTAAAAATAATGTTGATATATTTTGTAACAAATACGTACTTTCAATATTGATTCATTCATTCTAATCAAATGAGTTTTTAATTTGTTGACTGAAGTAGCGTCTTGTTGGAAGACAGACTTTGGTCAAAATGTATTCTACAATTTGCCCTAAAGGTATAGTGTGTTTATATGCGGACAATTTCATAGCCCAAGGATTTATATGAATACTGAAATAACACATAGCTGCAAATACTCAACTGCGTAATAAAGTAAGCACACGCAAAACAAAATAATAATAATAATGTTTCTACGACTTTATTTGAAATAGTAGCACACATATTTATGCAATGCAATATCCATGCACATCCCATCATCATCTCCCAAACTCATTTTTGTGTCATAGTCATCTCATATAGCCTAGCCCCTCATCAGTCGTGCATGTACACAGTGACAAGGATTGCGCAATATAATGATATTAAGGGATTAGCGCTCGCATCACCAGCAACTGGTATTAAGTAAGTGAATTGCCTTCGCCTTTGCTTGGTCCTCTCATCATGTCACGTCACCGTAATAGAATACACATATTTTATATACTATGTATATGATTTTTATTGTCATTCTCTGTCCCACAAGATAATTTCTCTAGTGAATAATAAGGATAAGGAACTGACGCATTCCAATATTTACTGCGTAACACACTAAACAACACGACATCATCGCATCACATCGCGTCATAAGATGGGGCTTGTTAAAGTACATAGTGGTTGGTGGTAGCCGCGTGCTGCTGCTGTTATATGTTGCTGTATTTTGTGGGTGATCAATATGAACTCTGAAAGTCCTTGCTCTTACTCTTACAAACATACTTAACAGCAAGCAGCAGCAGCTCAGCTCGTACCTTGTAAAGCGATAATAATTCGCTGTAGGTTAGAAATGTGTCCACTTTATGTATTTGTAGTAACCATAAAGAACATGCGTATACTTATGTTTTGTGTTATGTTATGCTCAGCTAAACAGTATCTAAAGGGAAATATATGGGGTGGGAAACGTGACAGAAAGTAAGAAGATTAGATGAGGATGGTTGATTAGCCTTATTTTAAGGTTGAAGACGGAAGTGATAAAATCAAGATGTGGCGACTTGCTCATAGGGAGAGACCTCACTCACTCACAAATCAGAGCAGGTACACGTATATGTACGTACGTTAAGTTAAGTAGTTTGGTAGGTGAAAAAAATGAGAAAACGCTGAACGTGCGTATAATCTACCTGTCTGTACTACTCCGCGTAAAAACAAAAAAAGTGTGGGCTCATACTTCATTTCATACACATTTTAAACTTGAATGAATAAGTGCTAAACTAAGTAAGTCTAACGAACTTTAATGGAATACTACTAATTGCAGTCTTTATTAATAATCCTGTACATTCAACATCACATTGTCAAGTAAATTATTGCCTGTTTGCACAATATTTAATTGCAGGTGCACTTAAATGATTATTATGCACATCCAACAATCTCTAATCATCTTCCCTTGTTTTTTATGTCGTAATAATAATAACCACTTTATGATTAATAAACAATTAATTTTATTTCAATTATTGTTAACGATTTCTCAACAAACAGCATGCAGCAGCGCATCCATTTAGATGAACTATCAATTTTCTAACTAGGTTGACACTTTACAACTACAACTCAACATGTTATTCACATCTGGAAAAAAATATTATACTTTTGAGTATTTTTGATGATGCGTTGAAAAATAAAGTGTATAAAAAACACGAGTCATTTTTAACTTACTGACTGAAGAAGAATCCCTTGAGGGCTTCGCTTTTTCTTTATCGAATACTAATATTATAACAAGGGACATGGCATACATACATAATATCATCATCATCTTCGTATTATATACCTATTGAAGTTGAGCAAAAGTTCCTCTAGGCACTTTTCTCATCAAGTCATGAATCCATAAAAATGTTGAAAGGCATTGTCAGCTTGTACACAATGTATCAATACGTATCATCATCATCATCATCATCAGCATCATCACAAAACAAAAATTGTAAGCACACATTTTTATTCACGAATGCTTTATATAGTTGCTGCCAACACACAGTTGACGGTATAAAAAGTATAGAGGTAGCCCTTTTTCAATAACGCTCCTTATTACATACTCCATATATTAAATATAGAGAAGAAAAAAAAACACTCTTCAAAAGCTCATCTTTTGTATTCGTTCAGGTAATATTCTTAAATGCACACATTATCTCTTTCCATTATTATAGTTAAAACTTCTTCCATGGAGGTGCTTGACGAATCCTTAGTGCATTTTTATGTACGCTACAAGGAATCTCTTTACAAAAACTTTTTTCGTTTTGGTTCTCTCCTCTCTCTCTCACTCTTGAGATAATGTAAAAGGATAGGAGAGTATAAGTGATATTTGGGAGAAGAAATAATAAAAAAAAAACTCTCTCTTTTACTTATGCCTATATAGTGTAGAACCATGTGTCTCTTGTGATATTGGAGCTGCTGCTGCTGTTGCTGATGTACGTTGGATATGTACCTGGTTTTTTGGTCTTGTTAAGTTCCTTCCTTTAACTATCTACAAAGAATTGGGTTAAAAACTAGAATCACATGTATAATATGTATCCATCTTTCCTGAAAGAGGCTCCGGCTGCTTCATCTTTTTTTTTCCTTTTTTTCCCATTCTACATTTTTTACTACGAAATAATTTTGTGTACCAAAAACCTCTTCTTGTGCAAACACACATCCTTTTTTTCTTGCTTTTTCTTGCTTCATTCGCTCAGTTTTTTTATTAGTAGTGGGGGTAGTGTATATGTGTGTGTGTGTAGTGCAGACAACTTCCTACACAAAAAATACATTTTATTTTGCTCTTCTTTCTCCATCCATCCATCCGTCAGCAATGATTTCTTGAGATAGTTTTTTACGAGAGAATTGAAGTTCACTTTTTTATGTTCTATGTAAAAAGTTGGAGAGAAAGAAAGAGAGAGAGAGAGAGAATGTGATCATTTAAAAGGAAGGAGAGAAACACGGCGAAAATGTATACAAAAATTGAGGTATACTCTACAACTCTACTTCTTCTGCAGCTTTTTTTAAAAAAAAAAGATAAAAGAACCTGGCATTGGCATCGGTTTTTACTTGGTCTTGGGTTTTTTGGTATACATCACATCCACATCTCTGTTATTTTTCTTTAGATTCCTTTTGGTTTTGGTTACGTTGCCGTTTGTTGTTGTTGGTTTGCTCCTGGTTAGTCTATCGGATTGCATGACAGAAGAATCAGCAGAAAAAAGCAAGTTGCCTGAAAATGGAGTTTCCTTTTTCTTTCTTTCTCTCTCTCAACTGCACTGCGGTGTGTGGGATCGGTATTAGGAAACGTGAAGCCTTTTTCTTTCTTTCACTCTGACAAAGTATTGGTGTAGCTATAGCCATGCTGGGTAATACTTTTTCTGGCTTTAAGCATAAGAATATGTGTGTGTGTGTATATTTGTATATGTATATTATTTCGTGTGAGTTAGTTTCGCCTTTGCTTTACCTCCTCGCGGCTTTTGGACCGATTTAGCACAGCGGCAGAGGAGTGAGTAGTCGTCGTGGTGGTGGTTGAAGTTTTATGGGTAAAGTCATTATAAAAAATATGAACACAAACAAGCACTTAGAGTAATTGACCGTCTCAAAGTCTTGTTCAGCAGAAAAGGCTTCCTTTTTTCTATCCACTTGAGGCTGAGGCTGAGGAGCTGCTCGCCCGTACTAAAATAAATGTACGACATCAGCAGAAAAAAAAAACTGTTCCCTTCGCTAAAATGGCAATAAGTGAAGTTTATATAAAAATAATAGAGTATACATCATGTACTCCCCCAAAACACGACCAACAACACTAGCACATACGCCCACCCTTATTGTGACGTATCACATCAATATCAGATAAAAACTCACCTTACTCTATACTCTATCCCTTTAAAGACTGATGAAAAACCACAAGAAATGTTTGAGCATGGCATAAAGTGCAGAAAAACAACTCTTCTTTGTTTAAATATCTCTTTTGCGGATCATCAAAGCTTTTCTCATTCCCCCTTTGCAATTTTTTTTGTCACAGCCAATTCGGTCACGCCATTCTTCTAAAATCCTATTTCCCTGGAATGGATTAGGAAGGTGAGAGCAAAATGGGGCTCGACACCTTGCTTAAAAAAGTGATACAAGGGAGCTGAAATACATGTAAACAGAGACAAATTATAGGAAGCTCTCCGTGTTGTTGTAGAACACAAGCGCACACAAATACACACACCTACCCTTTTTCATGCTTTCGTTTTTGTTCCACTCAACACAACAGATTGAAAGGTATTTTCGATTCCCTGACGTAATCTTATAGCTTACATGGGCATACGATTGGAGTGGAGTGGTAGTGAAAGAATGGAGAACTACTCACTCTCACAATCAGATAAATTCTTGGAAGCTTCCTTTCGGGTAATCTAAAAAGGAGAGAGATGACTTGATACGGCCCTATCTCGGAAGGATATCGCGGCGTGGAATGGTGGTAAAAGCTTAAAGTTTTAACAGAGATAAAATTGAATTGTTAGTAAAAATGTGTGTATCACTGTCAGCAGTCCACCAACATAAAAGAAATAGATACAAAGATATACATAGTTTTGTAAGCTATAAGCTCTAAGTGGTAGTGATGTGATGATTATACCGATGATGATGATGATGATGGTGGTGGTCTTTAAAAACCTCCGTGATTTGTGAATGAATCGACACATTCCACAATTTACAACGTTATATTACAGAAGCTTCAAAGTATTTGGCTCCGCTATTTCAGGAATTTATCCAGCTTTCCTCCAATTTCAAACGAAATGCAGTCATTTTTATATTGCATTTAATTTGTATGCTCCACCAGACGTACTTATAGTCATCATTTATCATAACGATACTATATTTATAGCGAAGCAGAGTTTCTAATCGAAGACTAATTTCGAATTGGAGTGCCCAATATTATTTTATCGTTTGTAGTTTATGATCAATGATCATTATCATTACTTGATTATAACTTCCATAAATGAATGATTATGATCGCATTAAAATTAAGTTGATTGCTGCTGACAGTTCATAATAATTAGATTTTGATTATTGAGGTGAAGAAAGAAACTGCATCCCTCACTCATTCATATTGCACACGCAATCCAATAATATATTCTTCTCTTCTGCAATAATGCAATACAATACACCAGATGCATATCATCAGATGAAACAGTTTGTAGGTTAATTTAAGTTGACCTGATTGATGAAAGGAAAGCTCTCTGTACATTACTCCCATTTTAATCCTTTTATAATGCTCCAACTGATCTTTGAGATTAGCACGTCAACAATCAACACATGTACATAAGCGCATTTTGTTGTAGTGAACGATAACGATACGACGCTCAATGTTAGAAGGAGACGAAGGAAATCTTCACATATCTCTAGTCAAGTCACAACTTCACTTTGGTATTCATAAAATCACATACTTTCAGTCAGTTAGTTTGTATCAAAGGCCCCATTGTATTGTATTGTAAGTAAGTCTGCGTTTTTTTGCTTAACATTTTTCTTGATCATTTGAAGTTTTTATGCGTTACATGTTTATCTACTGTACTTTTGACTTTGTTCATTTCATAGCTGATGCTGATATTATATTGCTGTTGCATTTTTTGACGCTAGCTAAACCTAAGTAAGTATATAAGTATAACATAACTTATAGCTAGGCTAGGATGATATAAATGTACAGTTTATTTGTGCGAGCCGCTGCAGATTCTTAATCTTGAAAGTTGAAGTGACGTTCTTGAGTCTGCAGCCAGATGGAAAGAGCAGATAAAGTAGATAATGTATCACCAAGTTTCTACCCAAAAAACTAATAAATTAACTTCTTTTATGCTTAGAGCTTCCAATATATGTAGGAGCATGAACGAAGGATAGGGATAGGATGTGATGTGCGAACGAGCTCAATTTGTCGTGCTGTTTTATGGCACAAAGGAAAAACAAATGGAGTGTTTTCTTAAACGCCCGATTGAATGCGTGTGTAGTAAAAATTGTACAACGTAGTACACAATAATTCATGCGTATCTTTAGTACTTACTGCTACGTATGATTATTCATCATTCTCATCTTGAATGTCATTTTGTTTCCGTTCTGCTTGATTTCATTTCATCAGTTAACAGTAGAAACCAATACAAACAGTTATGTTAGATCAGGTTTAAATACGTTACATAGCTTCCATTAATTGAGTATAGTACATCATTAAAACTTACATGGTTTGCAAGTTTAATACAAAGTTAAAATATATCGTACTATCGTTTTAGCATGAATTACTTTAATAAAAGCTAGTAAAAACAACTGGAGTAAAAAAGTAAATCGAAGATTTACTAAATGGCATAGCTTCAAACAATTTTTTTTACCAAATATCAAAACTGAGCTGATTAATCATGATTAACTTAATAGGATAAAAATTTTGACTTTTTGTAATCAATGTCATCATTCAATACTTGATCATAAATAACGCATTTATAAATAATTGTAAGAAATTATGCAAATCCTTACAATAAAGGATTTTCCAAAAATTATTGTTGTTTTATATTCTATATATGCCTCAAATTTTGTTATTCAACATCAGCAAATTTTCCAACCACAACCCAACCCAATTCACTGCAATTACATTCAATATTGATGGATCATCTAACGTACTGCTCCTTATGCTCCCACAACATTTACATTGATATTGATAGTAGAGAGTAAAGACGTTAGTATAAGTGCCAGTACCACCACCGGAGGTGTAGTGTTGTAGATGAACATCAAGAAGGTTGATATTTATTTGTGTATATCTCTCATTTTAACTTAAAAAAAGATCAACATAAATGTTAAATGTGGGCTGGTTCACCTTGCCAGCCAATAATTGACATGGTTGACTGTTTTATTGCCTAGCGGTTTATCATTATCGTTCTTAAAACCACAATGTAACGTAAATGTAAATGTGCTATGCCATGATATGCCTACTAGCTTCGAGTTGATTGCAGAAACAACCATCCATCCAAATCTCTCTCGATTTAGGTGTGTGAAACTTGAGGAGTGCAATAATTCGACAAGTCCCATTAAGTGTGTATAAATATATAAGAGCATATAATTGGAAATTATTCGAGCTTCGCGCAGCGAAGCGAAGAATAATTGTAATTTTCCGAGGTATATGGAAACCGGAAGGTATCCATATACCGAAGTTATACATATGTAGTCAGCTTGCGCACACTGACTACTCAAGCCGTCATTTACAAAAAAATCACAAAATCTCATGATTTTTTGCAATATATCCATCCAAGTCCATGTCCCACGCATCGCACGGCTTCTCTTCATATGTTCAAAAAACCTGAAAACACTAGGAAACTCAGTCGATGTATTTAAGATCTATAATTAAGGGATGGGATGTGGAGGGACCTGGATACCTTCCGGTTTCCATATACCTCGGAAAATTACAATTATTCTTCGCTTCGCTGCGCGAAGCTCGAATAATTTCCAATTATTCCTTCGGTATATTCCAACCTTCAGGTATCCATATACCGAAGTTATACATATGTAGCTGTTCAAAGCTCTTAAATACACGACTTTTGTATTTCATGTAAACATTTTTATTGTCAAAACAAGGGATACATTCTTATTAGTTACATATTCTAAACTATAATTATCTCTTTTAAAATTAGAAAGGGTGCAATTTTACTAATTCCTATTTAATATTGATTCTGAAAACGAGCTAGAATTAATTATTGGCTTATTATAGTATTTTGCAAAGACCTTGGAGCGTTCTGTCCATCCAGCAGAGTCGTATATTGAATTTAAATTTATACCTAATGATCTCGCTTTACTTGTAGAAGAGTGTCTAAAACTATGACCTCCAAACATCTTTACATCAACCCCTGCCATAATCAAAATCTTTTTCAACCATTTACTAATTGTCTGAGAGCATGCTGCTTTATAGGGAGAAACAGTACATAGAAATAATTTTTCATCAGATCGAAATGATTTAGTTGACTTAATATATTCATTAATACAGTTTACTGGACATAGTTTTGGATCCGGAAATTTTCTTAATCTGATACACAAGCCTCTGCCAGGCTTACTTGTCTTCAGTCTATTAGGAATTCTTATAACTATTTCCTGATCCAAAAACTGTATATACTCAACCTGAATACTAGCTAAAGTTTGTACTCTCTGAGCGGTACAAAGAGCTAAAAGTGCAGCCAGTTTGAAAGATAGATATTGACGCGATAAAAGTTCATTTTTCTCCCATTTCAGGAACAAATCTAATACACAGTTTGCATCCCATATCTCATCATATTTACAATTAGGTGGTCTGAGTCTGCCGACTCCCCTAATGAACCTACTAACAACAGGATGAGTTCCAATTGACATGTCATCTATCTTCCCTAACAATGTTGATAATGCTGACCTGGCTGTGTTTACTGATACATAACTAGCTCCTGTCACATACAAGCTATACAAAAATTCAATAACATTCTTGATTGATACTGAATCTGACTTTAAATTGTTTTCAAAACAAAAATTTTTCCACTTTTGAAAAGCTGCTTGGTATTGTTTCCACGTTTGAGTTGCACAAGATGCATTTAAAACAGCTATACACCCATCACTTAGTTGATTTGTTAGCCCGAAACTATTGCAGCGGCTAAAGAGAGAGTCTTGCTGAGCGGATGGTGCCTGTCATCAGAAAAATATACAAGGTCAAACTCCATTGGTTTGAATAGCAATACTTTAGAGCATTTTAGTTTTAAAAACAATGGATACCATGCCTGTGTCTTCCAATGTGGAATCACTATTATACCTTTTGATCTTTCTTGAATAATTTTCTGTAATACCCTAGGTATAAGACTAAAAGGGGGAAAAGCGTAAAAATACTCGTTCCATGGAACAGTAAAAGCATCAACTGCTTCACATCCAGGATCTGGAAACCAAGAAATGTATCTAGCAAGAAATGTACATTTATATGTGTGGTAGCTTGCAAATAAATCAATGACAGGTGGTCCAAAATTCTTTATAATTTTCCCAAAGCTAATATCATCAAGTGTAAAATCTGACACATCTAACTGAGCCCGCGATGCTTTATCAGCTATAAAATTATCAGACGAAGTAATATAGGAAGCTTGTAAAATAATATTTCTCTTCTCACACCAGTTCCATATATCGAAGGCTATCTCATGATTAACTTCTGATCTACAACCGCCCTGTCTATTGATATATGAAATAGCAGTTACGTTATCTATTCTCAGGAGAACGTTACAACTAGTTGCATGTTTAATTAATGATGATAAAGCATACTTTACTGCTAATATTTCAAGGGAGTTAATGTGCAGGGTTCTTTCAGTGGGTGTCCAGAAACCACGCGTTATTTGATTACCTGTGCTACCACCCCAACCGGATAATGAGGCGTCCGTTGAAATTACGTATTTAAAGATATCATTTCTCATTCTATTCTTACACGTTAGCACGCGTTCTAGCCACCATTCAAAATCCTCAATTGTACTTTGGGAAAAACACATGTCTCCTAAAAAATCATTGTTACTTTTCAACAAGGCATTTTTCTTATCCGTTTCAATTGACCTACAATGAAGTAACCCGTACGGGACTGCTGGAATAGCAGATATAAGTGTGCCAGCAACTTGAGCACCCTCTTGTATTGATAGATTACTTTTAATATTATATTTAACTAACATGCATCTAATCTTCATACGCTTTCGTTGTGGAAGGCTAATTGTCATGTCCTTTGAGTTCAGTACAAATCCTAGGTATTCTAGCTCTTGGCAAGGAGCTAAGGTTGATTTGGAATGATTTATTACAAAACCAAGTTTTTCTAGCAAACCTATTGACTCATTAACACTTTTTCTACACGCTTTAATTGATGATTCGATCAACAGTATATCATCAATATATGCAACTGAACAATACCCTCTGCTGCGTAGGGTTCCTATAACTGGTTTTAAAATCTTCGTAAAAATCCTTGGTGCTGTGCTTAGACCGAACGGCAAGCATTGATATTCGTACAGTCTTCCTTGAAAACTAAATCTTAAGAATTTTCTATAATCTTTATGCACAGACACCAAATGGTAAGCGTCTTTAAGATCAATTTTTGCCATAAAAGAATTCTCTCTAATAAGTCTAGTTGCCATTCTACAGTCCTCCATTTTAAAATGGGGAGTTTCTACGTATTCATTTAAGTATTTTAAGTTTAGAATTAACCTACCACTTCCATCGGGCTTTGGAACCACAAAAATAGGCGAAATAAATTGGCCTTCACAAGGTTCGGCTTCTATAACAGCCCCAGTTTCTAACAACTTTGACAGACATTCTTTGATTTGATTGCATTCGTTCTGATTAAATGATCTACTTTTGCCAGCTTCAAATGCTGGAGGTTCGATTTTAAAGGTTATTTTATACCCCTTGATTGCTTCTAATACCTCTACATCACTAGTTATCTTTTTCCACTCATTTATGTAATTAGATAAGGAGCCTGCACGTACATTCATTGTTGGTGTTGTTGTGGACGATGGAATGACCCTCGTCGGGGGAGAAATCCCCTTCTTGCAAACCGTTGGCTTCCCCACCTGCCCCTTACAGGTGGGGTTTGGAAGTTTAAAGATCTAGAAGGAGCTGCGGACGAGTGGTAAGGAGCAAATCTTGGTGACCGACTAGTTTTCATGGATGAGCGAACCACATTGGAAGCTGCCTTTGTCGATTTTAAGAGATCGTTGAGGTTGTCACCAAATAGCCATTCTCCTGGTTTAATGTTTGAGCTACAGATTCCAACGACTTCCTTATTCAAAGTTGGCTTGATGTCGGTACGACGTTTAGTGGAGATATCTTGAAACAAGCCTGCCATTACTGACTGAGCTTGCATTGTGAGTTTTAATAGTTCCTGTCGTTTGGTTTTTAGTTCACCTTCTTTAAGAGCGAAAAGCTTGTCAGCTAGTTTGGACAGTACTGTGGAGGATAAGGAGATTTGCTGTTGTTGCATTTGCTGCAAGTAGTCACTTTGACGCACCTTCTGCGGTAACGATGGCCAGATTTCTGAGTTAATCTTAGGAACTAAAAAGGCCTTGCAATTTTCTGGAATCTTATGTTCCTTCTTCAACACATCCATTTTCTCTTTCGGATATTTTCTTTCAAATAGATTATTAAGTGATTCGGCAACCCTTTCATTAATAGGAGCCGCAAATTCTTGCACTGGTCTTGTTTCCTCCAATATGGAGATCATTTCACCATCTTCCTCTATAATACACATACGAATGTTCTCATGATAATACAGGCCATAAGTGGTTTTTAAAAACTACACGTGCACAGAAGGTGCTTGTATCTGTTTTGTACCTTGAGGGGTAGACCCAAGAAGGTTCTCAATAGCATCAGCTCCATAAATTTCTTCCTGAAAGTCACCATCCATATCATCTACGAATGGATCGCTTTGTGGCCTTAGAGCTTCTAAAATCTGTGCGATCTGATCAGGTACGCCTTTTAATGATTCCAGAGCAGCCCCATGTTCTGTTATTGTCTTTGACAGTTGCTCAACATCTACTGCATGACCCTTACGGCTAGCCCTTCGGACTGCCTTTCCTCTCACAGCTACTGTGGTCTCTTTTCTATAATTTAATTTTATAATTTTGGTCAACTCTAATTCATTCGACCCATATAATTTTTCAAATATACTGTTCGAGACTGCGTCTTCGAACGAGGCATTTGTGCTTAGTGCATCATATTGTTATTGGGGGACCACGTCACTCCCATGCCTCCCAAATTTATATCAGTCTTTATAAAGACATCTATGTCCGTGACTACGTCATCAGACGAGGCTCATCTATTTAATTTTGATTTTAAACTACGAAATGTATGAATAGAAAAAGGTGTTTTAATTTCAAAAAATAAAAAGGGAAGGCTACGCCTCTCCCGAGCCTCTAAATTGTGTTTACAATCTGTTACACACCCTTAACTTCACCTTAACTACAAAATCAATTAATATTCTTACTTACCCGGACTCCTGCGATGACATGGTGGACGGAAGGATGATTAATTATTTCTAAATATCACTTTAAACTATAATTTAATTGACTTAATTGTCTTCACTGCGAAAGTTACTTGGCTTGAGCAGTCCGTCGAACAAACTATGAAGAGAAGCCGTGCGATGCGTGGGACATGGACTTGGATGGATATATTGCAAAAAATCATGAGATTTTGTGATTTTTTTGTAAATGACGGCTTGAGTAGTCAGTGTGCGCAAGCTGACTACATATGTATAACTTCGGTATATGGATACCTGAAGGTTGGAATATACCGAAGGAATAATGAACCTATACGTTATAAATGTATGTACATGATCTAAAAGTATGTTAACATTTTTATCTGTAAAATACACTACTATATGCATATTATCCATTGGTACGTTCACAATAATTTCAAAACTCTACAGTTTCAGTCCATAA
Source organism: Orchesella flavescens (assembly GCA_964034955.1). Taxonomy (NCBI): domain Eukaryota; kingdom Metazoa; phylum Arthropoda; class Collembola; order Entomobryomorpha; family Orchesellidae; genus Orchesella; species Orchesella flavescens. Next base: position 6,402,133 of record OZ035957.1, read on the forward strand.
GTGGACATTCATCTACTACTCTACCACATTTCGTATTGTATTGTGCTGTCATACAAAAATTTATTGAAAAAGAATGTCGAACGAAAGATTGTATGACAACAGCATTCTTCATATCTCAACAAAAAGGATGGTTGATGGTTCCTCTCTCTCTCTGTCTCTCGATCCCCAGCTTTTAAACCAGTGTTCTTGTTATCTCTTTGATGATGCCAAGTTGCAACCAACAACCAACCTTGCATTGCTTTTGCTTGCCTACTACAACTACAAGTCCATTATCAAGTGGAATTGATTCATGACAAGAAATAAGAGAGAATGATGATGATAATACGATGAGCATGTTATGTTTTGTGTGTTGGGTACTTGATTGTTTTGTGCGATACCTCGATTCGATTTGATCATGAGAAGCGAATAGGTATAACACAAATATACAACAGAATAGATCAAATAATCTAATTACTGCACTTACTTATTAACAAGCTTTTTGTACATTAATAAAATGGAAACAATCATTTGTCATGGTTTATGAGACGTATGAATCTCATCTAATTTTAATGAGTAGCACGTACCTATTCACTTCACCGTTATTAAAAGTATATATATTCTTTGACTCTACGAACCAACCCCGAAGAGACGTGAATATAAAACTACTTTTGTTTGCTGAATAATTTATTTACAACGAGTGAACCTACATACATTTCATTCTTGCGTAGACCTTACTATAAAGTCATATATTACAGCGAGATGAATCTGAGTTAACTTTTTACTGTATTGTATTATTCTGTGCGTCCAAACTTTTTTTTATGTCTTGTGTCACCTATCAGTTTTACTACCAAACAAACGATGAGCTTGAGCTTATAACATAAAATTTAAACATTTATCGCCGTCTGAACAAAGACTAAAGAGTTTGAACAAGCGATGCGATGGTAGAAACAGAAAAATGAAACTAGTTCTAAGCTATTTTTGCTTATAATAACACTATAATAACTATAATTTATCCGTGCTACTTTTTTAGGAGCATATTGCATCAGTGCAGTTTGAGCCTAAAATCTATTCTGTTTTAAAAACAGAATACACGAGTACATCTTGAGCCTTTGCCCAAACTTTGTCCTTACTCATCTCAATACCTTGTGTTAAAAACACCGTCTTCAAAAAAAACTTCAAATTTAAATGAAACATGCACAAACCTTTATCATTCATACTAATATTAATTCAATGGTTAAGTTAAGGATCCTCATTAGTATATGATGATGACAATGACACGACCAATGCAATGATGACATTTTTGAAATACCTACTGCATTCATTACAGATATTAAGTGAGACTAGTAAAATAAGTATACGTTTTTAAATTCAAATGGGAGAAGTACAAAGCCTACGTCGTCATCATGAATAAAAGAATTAAGCGATGCATGCTATTTTTTGTCTCTCGCTCACACATATATATACATTTATATTGTCTGCTCACGTCTAATGCAACAACTTATTCTAACACTTTATAAATATCTACAATCTATCTACGTTGACTCCTTTCTGGCATTGATGAGCATTTAAACCTCACTAAAGTGTGCATTGGGTAAATGCATGTTTTGAGCCAGTAGTGAGTAACGAAATATTGACTTTTTTTGTAAGTATATATGTGCACGTTCGTTGCACCATTGCGTTGTCAAAAAATCCTTGTGCTACAAACCTTGTTATGATGACTGAAATGTGCAGCAATAACTATCATCATCACTCTCATAAAATGCAAACTTTTTTTTACAACTTCATTATCATCACGATGATGATGATGATATGAGTCTAGCAAACCGAAGCGTGCATGTTTAGAATTATTTTGTTGCTGAATTTCTAAAAACAAAATATAATTGTATTTTTCTCTCCTTTCATATCTTGTCTCATGTCATGTGTGTAAATGAAAGAGTTACTATGGAAAGCGGTGACTGTCAAAGGTTGCATAAATAACTGTCACACACATTCATTCTGTTGGCTTGCTCGCTTCGCTTCAACATTATCTGGAAAAAAACATTTTTATACATTTTCTGAAATTTAACACTAAATCTCTACAAAAAAACTGTAAGCTGTACAAATATATATATATCGGTAACGCATCGGCAAGTAAAATTGTTGAACATAATTTTTACTTGTGTATTATCCAATAAAACATTCTCAATGATTTCAGGTAATGGTCTAATCCGTCAAAATATGAGTGGCATATCAATCATCATCATTGACCTGTCAATAAAATGTCATTCATGTGTTGCCAATAATATTACCCCTGATAAAAAATTGAGTTAGTTTTCTGTCTTTTTAGCATAAGATTTGTTGTGTAGCATTTGATGCTACACAACTGCAATTACATATTTGCATGCAACACAATTGACAATGGCTCATGGCCCATGATATGATCATATAGCCTAAAACCCACCAACCCTTGAAAGAAAAAAACTATTGTTTATTAGGTATTTCAAGGAAGTTCCTTATATTAGGTTAGTATTTGTGTGCTATTAAAAAGGGGTGAATTTTAATCGCCGGCATGCATGCAATTTAGCATCAATGAGATTATGTATGGAGCAGTAAAGTGAAAAATTTAGCAGAGGTAATTATAGTGCGAAATAGGAATTTATTGTACACAGACATATCACATAATATATATGATATGGCGATAAAAAGCAAATGTTGGCGGTTATATTAAAGAACAAGAATGCAGTAATGTGCATATTTCATACATGTAATGCTGAGATGCATATAACATGCATCTTTATGAAGCACATTGAATTGTTTTTATGGGGTTGGTGATAGTGATAGCCAAAAGACACATTCTTGATTTTTTTTTGCATAATAAAAGTACATTATAGAAGCACACATTTAAACAAGTTTAAGGGGACCACATAATTAACCGTTTAATGCACTACCAACTGAGGAGATCAAGTGGAAAATGCATTGGCTTTGCTGTTTTCTTTGCGTACAGATAACCATAAGATGCGTAAGCTTCTAGCATGCTATGTTATATCATCTATGATACAGTACTTATATCTAAGTACTTACCTTATACCTACCTACTCATATTACTGGGAGGACTGCCTCTTCTACCGCCAGTAGAGATTACATGTACTAATTGGCAAGCCCCCAAAAACCTTGCTAATTAGTAATTAACAAGTCATATAAAGTTTAAAAGGCAACCAAATAATTTATGACTATCACTCCTCTTCTTTTTTTACTGACGGAGTTCCCCCATACATATTATATTATATGGATAGTCAAAGATCTGCGTACATACTCCCAACCCAACAACTCCTTCTTGTTCTCGTCACTGTGTAAAAATCGAGGAGGGGGAGAAGTGATGTACTTTTTGTACCATAGGAGAGAGCAAACAATATTATATGCTTGGATTGAAATAAGCCTGTATACCCTACAAATAATGCCTAATATATCGTCTTTATTTTAACACTTTATAGTAATCTATTAAAATGTTTAGTGGATTTTAATAGCTGTACTACATACATCATATACAATGTCAATGCAAATTGATAATAATTATTTTTCTTTTAAAAAATCAAAAGACTCATTTTCTTTCCGGTAATGAAAAATGTATTCATCGAATCTAATATTTAAATAATTTGACTTGTTTGTTGATCGATGAAGCTTTACTTCCATTGGCATTATAAACCTATCTAAGCCATAACCCACTTTCATTCATTTAAAAGTAAAGTTTGCTATACATACATATTGCTGATATTCTGTGAAAGCATGAGAAAAGTCAAAACAAATGTTGGGATTACAACGTGCATTATTTATAGCTGAAAATAATGAAACCTGTTCTGTTCCTTTTGAGGTGCCTACGTGTACAAAAATAGTTTAAATTGGTGCGTTGTTCACCGTTGATTTGACATTCGACCTTTAAATTCCTTCGCTGGCTGTTTGTTGAAGTAGGCTTACACTACTTTGCTTGTGATATAATTTATTCTGAATATATGTAGCTGTGTGTAAATGGATATGTAGGAACAAATAGGGCTTATATAGAATTTATGAAAGACTAAAGAGCAAATTGATAGGAAATCCAAACATGATATGATACATTAGTTTAGTCGTGAGTGCTATACCAAAGAAGCATATGTATCATATATCCCATGATATGCGTTGCCTCAGTTTTGTAATGAATACGCCATATTTTCTTGGAAGGTAGCTTGATCCCGTTGTGCTGTGAAAATATGAAAACAAAATTTGATAACTTATATATACAAATTAATCTTTGCAAATCTTTCCAGCAGGTACACAGTTGAAATTAAATCTTAAAATATTTTGTTTTAATTTTGTACCAATTTCAAAAGTCGCCATCATTTCATTTTATTTATAAGCTAAATTAGTTCGGTTATATTAATTTAACCTTTCAAGTTAAATAAGACGACTTGTCCTGGCATCGGTTTCCCTACTTTAACTATTGCTGTCATTATGGCAAGAGTTCCAATTTCAACCTAACCAAGTACCTATTGCCCATTACCTAATGAATACTTGTATCTGGATGATGGTGATGATGATGTGGCTGAAGTTGAAGATCGGAGGTATTCATGTGTCTTTTTTTTTGTATTCTGGTTTCTGTTCACTTTTACAGGCAGATCTATTCGTATGCACATTATGTTTGACGTAAACTTTGCAGCTGCTCAAAATCAAAGGCAGTATTACAATGAACTCTTTGGTCTTTCCACTCTCATGCAACATGCAATCTACTAGTTTTCGGGTGTCGGTTGTTATAAGGTTGGCAGCCTTGTTAGGTGCTTAAAAATGAATATACATTTGTAGGTATATATTTTTATACTCATTGATTATTGTATGTAGTCCAGTCCACAATCCAAAATATCCAACTCTCAACTCTCTGCCAGTTTCTTTCATGTAATATGCAGAGACTATATACTACATAACATTAAATATTTTCCTTAAAAGTTCTGCATTGCTCTTGAATTTCTTTAGTTGGTTAAAATGTACACAAGAAGATTCGTATGATAGTAGTAGGACGGACGGACTTACTTTTGGTGCCTCAACACCAAAAGTTGGTGGTGTGTGGTATGGTATGGTGCTCTTTATGCTGTTGTTGATGCTCCCATGTCCATTTTTACGGAAGGTTAAAATGAGGAACATTACGAATTTATTACGGTTTTATGCTCCTTGTTATGGGATCCTTTCTCTCCAAACTTTTTCTTCCTCGTCTCCTATTCATTCATTCATTCGGGGGTATAGAATGCAGCCAGCCTCTTATTCTCTTCTCTTGTTTGTTATATGTACATGTACACTGCTTGTTTTCTATTCATATGCATGTATTATAATGATAGTGAAACTCTCCCTTCCTTTTTTAATAGGAGTACATTATGTGCATCACCCTTTTTTTATACGTTACATACTTACGACAACAATATTGTGCTAAACGAGATATTACAAGCATTTCCGTTTTTGTTCATCCTTTTTCTATTAAAAAAGAGGTTTACACATAAGATTGGCTACATTAGATTTGTCTTTTTTTTTACTGCTTCTTGGGATTTTCTTACAAAACATGGTTTTGCTTTGCTTTGCGCTTTGCTCGCTCCCGTTACTCTCAGCAGCTCGATCTCCTTCACCTTGGAATGGATTATCACATGAATGCACTCCTTAGTGGGTGTGCACATGCATTGTGTGTGTTTCCTATATGAAATCTTATTTCTTTCTTGTACTTTGGTCTTGGTCTGGTCTGGTGGAGTGTGTGGAAGGGAGTATACTGATATTATACATCTCATAGCATTAATTTTGCTTGTTTATATAGCGCATCTGCTCAACCTGCTGCTGCTGATTTGAGGGTTGTCTCAAGCTAATATAAAGAATATATGTATTTTGAACGAATGTTCATGTTACACTGTAAAACTATACATTATGACACCATCCACCCCATAAACTTGTTGGAAAAAGGGATTTTTGGTTATATTCATTTTGAAAAGTAATATTTGGGCCACAAGTTGTCAGAAACTTGTCCTTCCGTAATGGTCGTTAAGTACTGTGGTAATGATATGAATTTTAGCTGCTTATATTCTTGATAATAGCATGAGATAGTGTACATGGCAAAATATGTAAGAAGCTAAAGGCAATTTTTCCAATCGACAAGAGCACTTCCTTCTACTTTACACCAGCTGTGATGAACATTGAACATGATGCTAATTATATTTTGGATGAAATTGATGATGGTACCCAATTTTAACACGTTTAAACTATCATTTCCTATTTAGCAAGCTATTCTTATCGTGCCGAAGTTTGTCACTAATTGAAATGCATTTGCATATTATTGTTGTTGTTTTCCTCCCAAACTAGTCAATCATATCACGTTGCACATCAACAATCAACATCTTATAACACGCCTTATAGTCATTTTCACTTGTGAATAATATCAACAGCTCCAGCTACCAAAAAACCAAACTATTATGTAGTTCACAAGAAAAGATAATACACTGTGTCAATTTGAATATAACCTCGAAATGACCATGACTGACAATATTTGGTGCAAGTGGCAAGATGAGGAGGTATGCAAATGAAGTTAGTTATGTTTGCAATTGTAATCTTTTATGGATTACAGATTAAAGATTAGAATCCATACCGATGCACGTATTATTCAGCATTATTCATTATCATTCTATTTCTCCAGCCAAGCCAAACCACAGAAGCCCCTTTCTGCCTGTCTGTATTTGAGCAGATAATCTCATTGTTCTGATTAGAAGAGTAATTTTCCCATTTACAACTAACTCCCTTTTATCTGCTTCCTGGCAAGCACCAAACCAAATAAATACCAATAATACCAAAAACAAAAGCTTCAGACTGTGTGGTCATGCATGAATATGAATACTATGTACATGCAATGCATGCAGACATCATAATAGTTCATAGTCAAAATCTTCTAATGATATACACACACCAATAAGTTGTAGTTTGAGAAATAACCTCACCCTTCAGCATACAGATCACATGATGATGATGATGATGATAACTACAAAAATATCTTGGCTGCAAACTCACTTCATCAATATTATACTTACGTACATACATACATACATACATTCGTTATATTATGTAGTTTGTCGACTAGGCATTCCCACGACATAACCTTCGACAAAAAAATAATTTTTCTTAGCTTTTCCTTCGTCATTTTTCATATTATGTTTCAGTTTCAAGACTACTTCGATGCCCTATTGCCTATTGCACAAGATTTTCGGAATGTCGGCAGTCAACAGTGGCTCATAATTCTCTCTTCTTCTTCTTTTAACATATTACTTGAAGAATATATATTCCTTCGTATACTCCGTTCAAGTAAGCCCTCACTTCAATAATAACAACGATATGAGATGCGATGTTTGGTAAGCAGAAAAGAGGAGGAGGGCGTACTGCACTTTTAGATTTACTCACAATAATTCCTCGTCTTTACTCAATATTGTATTGTTGATGCAAGGTGATGTTTTTGAAAGATATTCAAATGCAGCGTGTTCCACCCATATTATCATCATCCTTCTGTTTTGTTCACAGTGCAGTGAGCACTGCACAATTGCATCCTATCGCATCCCATCTTCATCTTCTCTCTCTCTCTCTCTCTTTTTATATGTGCTTTACTGATTTTTCTTAATGGAGGCTCTATGATGTTCACATTTTTATGCTCTTGTATGATAATATTACAATGAACATGACTAACATGAGCCGAGCAGAGGAGTGTGCATCCACAACCAACATCCAACATCCAACATCTCTAGTTTCAACTTGAGATTGTTTTGTAAAGCGTAACCAATACAAACTTGTGATCTCTTCTTCACCACCGACCGAACCACTACCATTATTACAATGATCATCATCATCATCATCACTCTTTCGTTTCTGGTTCCTCTTCAAAATGGAACGCACGAACAGGTCATGCATTATTATAATGTGACGTATCTTCTTTATCGTTATTGCTTTTGTTAGAACAATCTCGCGTCGTCGTGAATCCCTTTTTTCCTCAAATGGAATGCATAAATGTAATGTAATGTAACGTAAAACGTCATATCACAAATAATGCCGTAGTTCTACTAGGCGACTACTCACTACTCGCTCTTTTACAAGAAATCCAATCCAGTCAAATTGTAGCAAAATGCGATGATGATAAGGTGATATATAGAAAGCTTCAGTTTAAAAAAAATTTGACAGCAAATAAATCAAACGTTAAAGTGCAGAAATTGTGCGGTGAGAACATTAATGTTCGTTTATCTAAATGGCTTGCCACATTATGATTATATTTGTTTGACGTTCGTGCTAAGATCATTACTGAATAACTGAAAGTTTAAGGAGATGGTGATGGCAATGTGTCACCTTTAGTGATGAAGTACTCTTAATAAAAACATTTTTCAGGGAAATTTTTTCTCAAGTTTCAGATCCTCATAATTGCAAGTAAAAACGTGTAGCATAGTTAGTACACATTTGGTATTTGTACTAAATTATAGATTTCGCATGAGACATGCAATGTAAAAGCTTTCCTTACGCTACTTTTTGAAGGATTTTTTTAAATGTCAAACATTTTGCTAAATGTTTTTAGGCTCAATGAAGCTGACTTGAGACCACTGCATTATACGTCTCAGCTAAATGTTGGTGAATGGTAATAATAATGTTAATGGCAGAAACGCGTAGGCAGTGTGTTCTTGTAATACATACAAATTTAAATTCAGGTTAAGCAGACGACCAACCATATTTGTTTTGAAACAGGAGCATCATCTCTTCACATCACATCATTACACCGTATCTGGCCTGGCAAAGTATGAGATTATAGAGCTCTTTGTAAGAAATCACATTTTTGTTTTGAGATTTTACTCCTTCAACTGTTTGTTTTGGCAAAAGATAGCTGTGTGTTTATGGCTGTATCTGTTTTCATGAGTCAGCTCAGCTCTCATGTCGTCGTAGATAGTGCAGCCAGTAGTGACTCTGTTATTTACCGTGTTGGGGTATTTCTTGGCAAAAGTGATGTTAAAAGTTGACTATGATGATATGATAGTGATAGTACTTAAAATATAATGTTGCAGAGATAATAAAGATCCTACAAACACTAAGCTTTAGTGCGAATAACATATTATCCTTCTCTCTTTAGTCGAATGCCATGTGTAATCTAAGCACTTTTTGTTTTAACTGCATTCTTCATTTATATTTTATGCATACTTCACATTTCAATGTGTTAAACCATGTCGAGGAGTACTATTAAGTATGCCAAAAATGCGTGTGATATTTACACATTACTTTTATGTGTATAAATCTCATCGACTCTATGGCATACACACTTTTATTAACCAGTTTTGAGCTACTAAATCACTATACTGACATACATGTACGATATTACTGATTGTGAGTATGTTACAGTTTGTCAGAAGTCTTATAAATACCAAATAGCTTAATCTCAACTTGCTAAATTAACTTTAGCGTCTTAAGTGTTACTTCTCAGTTTTTACATACAACTTCGTAGCACTATTATTACTATTAACCTATGCCTTCTACATTTTTATTAAATATATAAAAATAATAATATTGGCAAAAAATCAATGCAAAAGACGACTCTCCCTTATGCATTGCTGTTTATAGTCGTTTTCTTGTAAAAAATTATATTATTAAAAGCATATGCACAACTGTACTGAAAAGGTGTTACCTTTCATTTCTCCGTGAAAATGAAATGAGAGAAGATTTTGCAATTCCGAATAAACAAACATCAAAACCATCACACTTTTGTGTGCGGTTATGTGTGACGGAAGCAAAAGTGCATAAAAACTAACGAAGGATCCGATATACATATGTCATATAAATGTAAAAACCTTTCCATCCCTATAAATTCCCGTATAAGTGGTTTAGTGTTATGTTATAGTATATGCCTGAGAAAATCATTACAAGCTCTATTATAGTCATTTCTGATGACATCCGTTCATCACTTTCTCCAGAATTCTCTGAGGCTTTTTAAGAGGAAAGGCTGGAATTTCTCTGGCTTATTGCTTACTTTACCTTCCCTTGTTGAGCAACGACAAACGAGTAGAGGCTTGACACATGCACAAAGCAGAAATAAGCTATGATGTGGCTCTCTGAGCCTAGACACACAACCATACTATATATATATGTTTATTATAATGTCCTTCCTTTCTCCGAAAACTACTACTACTCCAGGCTTGGCTGTCTGTACAGTGCCCTCCTACACTTCTTCTTCACACAAGGTTCACAAACTATGTAACAAGAATATTACATTGTATCTCTTTGGTAAAAGGTAAAAGTAATAGAGAAGTACTAACCTTCCGTTTAAGCTAGTATCATCATCAACATGGCTTATACCATGGCATGAGGCATTTTATCCATATAACATTGCTGAGAAAACGGGAAAGTCGACAGCAAAGGTGGTTAGATTACATTAGTGTCCTGGGATAGTTTATAACATCGTGGTAGGTGGTATCACATTTTGTACCAGTTGTAACTTAGGTGTGCTACTCCTCTAGTCTGGTGCTACTAACATTACACATCACATCACGTCGTACGTTACTTTTTTTACTATATACTCACAGAAAAAGAATGAATGTATAGATACAAGGAAATACTCTTTTGTGTCCCTACTTTTCTTTATAACATAAGAATCCACAAAATTCAAGGGAAAGCATATTATAAGCAAGGGCATTCACGAGACAAGAAAAAGTAAGACGAAAAACTTCATAGTTTCACTCTGCGTGAGCGAGCGAGCGAGCGTGTTTATAAATGTATATTGGATGAGTAGGCAGGCTATATACGATATTGGTATTCTATATGCATATGGTATAGTAAGGAGTACGTTGCCACTAGGCTTTTCCTTTCACTCCACTCTTGTTCTTCTTTCCCCATTCTTTCAGAATCTCTTTTACAAAATTCTTCTGGAGATAAGTATTATTATATGCTCACATGAAGAAGAAGCTTGGAGCAGCAAGTAGCAGCTGGTGCTGTGCTCAGCTCAAACTCAACTCAACTCAACAGCAAGCCAGTAGTAGTAGTAATAGTAGTCTTCGTCGTAGTGGTGGTGGCGGTGGTGGTGGAGGAGCGGCAAATAGTCTTTTTCCGTAAAAAAAAGAAGAAGAAGAGAAGTGAAGAGACCAACAAGAATGTTCTGTTATACCCCGGTATTAGTGTATATAATATGATGTGATGTGAGAACCCTTTTTTGGCTTTCCTTTGCTTTTTCCTCTTTTACAAAAGGACGACAATGTTCCCTAAAATCGCTCCAGGAGTTTATAAGCTTTTGGCCTGCCCTGCTGGCCTGGCTTGACTTGAGTAGGTCTATTACAAGAAGGGAAACTAGAGGAAAGAGTGTACACTGTACATACTGCTGCTTGCTTGCTTTTTTTCCTTGTCTCCTTTCTCTCTCTCTCTCTGGTATGCCTGCTTTTTGGCCTACTTATCTATCGATCGATCTACATTACATATGTTATTTATAAAGGAGTGAAATTGGGATAAATCAAGGAAAGTGCACCGAGACAGAAGAGGTATGTTGTTTAGTTTAGTAGCTCTATTAAAGACAGAGAGGAACATACTATTCACTTTCAAACCATGTCAGTCAATAAGTATGTACATATATATTCATAGTAGGTTGCATTATGTGTGGAAAGAAATCTTGTACATTTTTTCTTGTCTTGTAAAAATGAAATGAATACAATTCGACAACTTATTTTGCATATTATGTTGAATAATGTTGTCCCTTGTTTCATTTATATATGCAGATATTTGTACCAAGTAGCATGTAGCCATTTCAATAATGCACTCATACGTTCATATTATAAAAGTTTCCCCCCACTTGATTAAATAATTATGAATATAATATGATTTGATCACTTTTGATCCGCTGTGAAAAGGCTTTTAAAGAGCATGCTTTGTCAATAATGTAGTAAATACAAATACAAGGCCAAAACTCAGGAAGAAGTCAGGAAGTTGGCATGAACGAGCGAGAGAAAAAAAACTTTGCTTTGTTGCCTTCACAAAACAAACAGCAAACAATTTACTCTCACTAGGAGACTTTTTTTGTGGAGGTCAGGCCAGGCCGTGCCGTGCTCTACTCCAAATTCCAGCTGTACTTTTTCGCACAAATGAGCTCACATGTTAGGGTAATGTAATGCGTATTATAATACAAAAGCGTATAGTCTTTCATCAACCAGTCATAATAAATATGAGACGTTTTGAAGCGTTAAGTAGAGTATGTCATTCATCCAGTCGCTCCTATAAATAAAAATGATGGTATTTGGTGCGATGTTGAGCTTTCGAATGCAATGGTTTGACTCGGAGCTCGGGAACTTGTCTGACGATCCAATACACATCTTTTCTGATCAGAGTTGGAGAAAAGGCTCAAGTAATAAATTTATAAAAATGTTTTTCTGCACACATCTGCTAGTGATTACCATATTGATATTTTCCCACAATATTCTGATAATATTGTTTTGCAACTACGATTCCAATCTAACGTAATGTTGCAATATTTGAATCTAATATTAAAAGGTTTGACGATGAGTAGTTTGTAAAAAAAATTTCATTGAAACTCAATCAGTTTAGTTTTACTAAGAAAATGAGCTGTTGGTCCTTGTGTGTGAAGTGGCATTAGCTTAAAAATATTACGTTAAATAAACTAGCAATTTCCAGCATTGACTATTATCGAAAAATTAATCTTCATGATCATAAACTTTTTTTGTCAGCAACATCGGCAGAGTCATGCCGACTCTTTGACCTGACATGAGAATTTTGGTATCGTTTAGCAATGTATAACACAGCTCAGCCTCCCATTTCTAAATTTCTTCCATGTTTTTTTTGAAGTGGCTCTTGGTTCTTCTCCGACTTGCGAGCTTATTCTTTTGTATATTCTTAGAGCGTTCTGAAATCGAGTTAAAACCTCCACTAAATTCTCATCTCCCAGCTAAATCTGCATAGATTACGAGCACACGCAAGGAAAGGTACATAACCGGCGTGTGAGCAAGATACTTTATGAGATGAAATAGAGCCCAGCATCAACTCCTCGACTATATACATTATGTGCTTGGCTTACAGAGTGTTTTCTAAGAAAAGGTAAGGTATGCCAGAAAATCCATTTGCATTCTTAACAGGGATACACACTAAAAAGGACGGCAGCAAGTCGAGTTTGATAGTGGTCTGGTATTATATAGTTTATATGTGTGTGGCGTAATCGGCATCACATCGGCATCACATAAATGCCTCTACTTCTGCTTTTGCTCATGTTTGCTTACTCTTTTGCTCCTTTTTCTTTATTCTTCCCCTTACATACAATATATATTATATATATTCATTCAACTTTCTCATTTTCCCTAGGTCAAATTAATTAAAATTCCATTACCCGTGTTCATTTCAATTATAAGTCGATTAACCAGCGAAAATTTAATGGGTGTTGGTGTTATGTTGCTTGCTTGCTGTAGCATACGTACAACCAACCATACATTTTACATATTTGTCTCCTCACACCTCTCCCAACTTGTCATCGTCATCTTCATCCGTGCCTCCTTGTCAAATAAAATTTTATCCGGAGAACGTGGCGATAATGAAATAATGTACAATCTACTGAAAGAAATACCACACATCTGCTCTCTACTTACAACTTACTCTACAGAGCTCACACCATCTTGAGAAGTTTGAGAGAGAAAGCCTCTCCGTGGATGTGGATCTGTGCTGAAGAAATGAGATTTTGTTTGTACTCAGTTTTGCATTAAAAGCAATAATTAATATCCTGCGAACGGAAAACTATATAAGGATTTTCGCTGTGAAATGTGAATGCAATAATTTATTAAAGCGCGCAGAAGCAAAAGGCAAAGGGGTTCCCATCATCGTCATCCCAGCTTAAAATTCAATGCGGATTTATAAAAGCAAGCGTAAAATTTTATTGCATTTTGTACAAAAGTTAAGGTCAAAGGAGTCCCGACTCCTGCCCTGATTTTTTATCCTTGTTCCTCTCTTTCCCTTTTTACTTTCTAGCTTTTGCTTTTCATTTGTCATTATCAAATGCGAAAAAATGAGCCAAATAGAGAAAAATGGGATTTCAATAGGAAAGAAGAAGAAGAAGTGTAAAAGTAAAAAAGAGAATTGAAGTTCTCTGATCCGCTTCTCACTCACTCCCTTTTCCTCTCTGATGTTACTTACGGTACAATGAACGTGTGAACTAATCCGTTTAGTCTACCGTGACGTTCATATCAGCCATCCAGAAGTACTGACTGTGTAGTAGAAGTAGGAGCATATAGCAGCACCATTTTACCAGCCAAGAGTGAGCTGCTGAGCTGAGGCTGAGGTGTGCTTGAATGTTATATGGAAGCATATAGTTAGAGTCAGCCACAACAACCAAAAAACCAGCCTGCCAAGTTGAGTCAGTTGCAGCCTTGTGAAGGTTGCGTAACAAGAAAAAGGTAAGGTGGAGTGGAGAGGTGAGTTAAAGTTGAGTCGTCGTAAGAATTGAGTGAATGATAAGTAGAATAGACGACGACGACGACGGTTTTCGGCTTTTCTTCTTTTCAAGAAACACTCTCTTCAAGCTCCTCTTCTTCTCGTCTTACGTGCTCCATGCCACGCATATACACAATGAAAGAAGAAAAGTCTACAGTTCTCTTTGAAGTGTGAGGAAAAAGACTTTATACAAGTTTGGGTTTTGCCAGAGGGAAGAATGGGTAAGTACATATGTGGAATTGCATCAAGTAAACTTCTTAAGAGAGGAGAAGTAAGAGAGAGAGAGAGAACAAGATTGCGGGTTTGGATTTTAGATGTTACAGAAAACTCTGCATGCAAGCAAAGGGAAATACGGGGGAGTTATTTGTTGGAGTTGGTAGAGTCGGATGAATTGCTTGCTAACGACGGCCCTGGCCCTGATGATGATAATGATGATGTTCACTCTTTCTTTGGCTTGTCGACGGGTGTACACTCAAAAGTAATATGGATTACGTTATGTTTTATGTAGTGCATTTTCTTCTGCACTCTGACTCTCTGTCTCATACTCCATGCATAATAAAATATTCTGTGGAGTAGTGAGTAGTGACACACAACAAAAATGCTGGTTTGGTTTGGTCTCTTGGTCTGCTCATATGTACAACCATGACAAACACTTTTGGCTTCAGATTTGAAACTGGATGGATGATGAAGATGGTTTTACTTTTGGTGTCAACCATCAAAGCCTAACCTGTTTCTCAACAAGATATTTCCTCCCTGGGGGTCTACCTCTTTGAGTTTTACCCGTGGATTTATTATGTTATGCTTCATTTCGCATGCAAACTTATTAAGAAAATTCATAACTTTAGAACATGAGAGGTTTCACTTCTCTTAATTGTTTCTTTTCATTTCTTCTGCTTTCTGCAAATACACGGGTGAAGTTGAAATGAGTCTATAACTTCAACCTTCTCGAATTATCTGCGATAACAGACTTTCTTTGCTTCACCTATTGAATATGAGCATTTTTAAATTCTTTTAAATTTATTTTTGGTACTGTGAACATGATCATAAAAATTAGTAATGTAAAATTAAAGGTGACCAAATGTATGTACAAGGAAATGCTGTAAAATGGCAATGTAAGAAGAAATCAATGTTGTGTTTATGATCTAACATTGTATACACTTGAACTACATGTTCTGCTTGGTTCAGCCTACTATAAATGTACTTGTGGTATTACACCTAGATAATATGAGCCACATACCTTGTTTCATTCTTTGTGAACATTGGATATAAAAAGTAATACAAACTACAGGGCACTGTAACAACATCACCTTTTAACATTGATAAAAATGCATGAATACATACCTACACACCTCTGAGCAACAAAAAAAAAGCCGTGAATGACTTTACTTTTACTACTTCACGCTGACGACGGCTGCCTAGCTTAAACAACATGGTTTTGGATGATATACTTTGTTACTTTTACATCAAGTTGAAAGTATACCTTTTGGTTTTGTTATACAACTCTGCCTGCCACTGCTGCCATGCCACAACCATCTGAGTCTCAAGTTGTAAGCTGTTATGACTGATCATCCTAACTAGTAGTCTAGTAGGCTTCATCATCCTTCTTCATATACTCTTGCACAGGCATACAAGCGTGAAGGTTTAAACGCTTCACATTTCCTTATTCTAGCATAACACTCTCTCTCATTTATCCAATCTAAATCCAAGTTGCTGAGCTGCTGAATGAGGTGAAGAAGAAGAAGATGAGAACTACGCCGTTTCTACAGGAAAAACAGATTCTTTTTCACATCTTAATTTGCTTGTTCTTCATATAGTTTGGTTTGGTGGCCCGTACAAATATACAAATACCACCCGACTCTGTGTACATATATTTATTATGAAAAGTTATTCAGGGATGTGCAATAATATGTATGTTATACACAGCTCAAAAGGATAAAAGGACACTCATAAAATATTCAGCATATTGATACAGATACACACACATTTAGGTATTTATCATGGCAGAAAGAAGATGAGAGACAGTGCTTTGGGAGAATTTGAAAAGTGTGCACAATGTGCACCTTACTTTTACTACCTAAATAACGCTGTAGCTGTAGTCCCATAACTTGAATAATATTCACTTCACTTGCTACTTCCTACAGTCATCAGGATCAGCATCATCAACATCATCATCATCATATCCTTCTCAATTCGACGACTTTTAGTAATGATGATGATGATGATCCTGCTCTTCTGCCCTAGTGAGATCCTCTCTCTCTGTCTTGCTGGCTATGTCTTCTTTTCGTTTCCTCCTCCTTCATCATCCTTTCGTCATCAACATACATCAACCGTACATAAATTACACTACACTGCAAACTGCAAGCAAAGGCACTCGTTCATTGGGTTTTTTGGTTTTGCTGGCACTACCATCATCTAGCATCTAACATCTAAAGCAATGCACGTAGCTCACATAAACATGAAAATGTCTGTTTACTTGGTATGAAATGAAAATGACAAAGCTGTGATATGAAATGAAAGAATGCTTAATGACTCCTTACATCCCTTGTGATTGCTACATTGCTGTGTTATTATTTATAATCATTATCAGCGGCAGCATCGTCATCATGAATTGAAGAGCAAAAGGCATTAAGCAAAAAGTATAAGGATATATCATATATCATCATTCATAACTTAGTGAATGATTGTTGTGACTTGTGACGGCTTTGTTGGGCATGCATGCATTTGTCTGACAAGGCTGATAAAACAAAATGCATTGATATAAATGTGGTTTGGTTTTGGTTTGTGCAAAAAAATGAAAGACATGGTTTTGTTTCCTTTTAAATTCTAATTCCCTTTCGTTAAAATGATATTCATTCTCTTGGTTTTGATAGCTTCTTAATTTTTACTGCTGTGTTGGTTAGATTCTTGCAATATATGTATATGCGAGCTGTACTACCAATAACTAGAGATAAATTAAGTTATATCTACGTTAATTATTTCAATTTGACGCTATCATTTTTTTAAACTGATTACATGGAGCACAAAAATTTGTAATCTGATTGTCATATTATTAAATTAGGTTCCATGTTGTTATATTTTCGGAGTTGAAATGAGCAAAAAACAATCTGTATATTTGAAAAAATTGTAAAATTATGCTACCTAGAACATGATAATTTTTTTGTATTTTAGTAATATAAACGGTTTTTTTTACACAGAACTAAAAAGATGCTTCGATACTTTTCACCATGTTTTCAATGGATTCTGCCCTACGAACCTAATGTAGTTTAATCTTGAATTCAAATGTTCATATAAACTTTGAGAAACAAGCACAAACATATTGGTCGTACTCATATGTTACGTTACGGACAGAAGAAAGGAAAACGCTTTGTTCTCGCTCCATCAAAGCTGATCAGGGACGATATCAAACCAAAGCGAGCGGTGTGTGTAGTGTGCGTTACTTCACATAATACTATTCATACAGCAAAAGGAGTTTGTGCAAGGAGGGAGGCATGTTGTGGCGTGGCTTACGAGATGATGACAATGATGATGGCATGTTGGTTGTAACGTACGTAGTTCTTCCAGAAATAATATCGTGGGAATGATTGTTTCCTCTCTCGTATGAAACTGAGAGAACGACAATGACAAGGTTACATAAATCTTAAAAAGCCATCATCAAACCCGATCATAATTCACCAGCAGCTAGCTACAACAAAACTGTACTGAAAGAGAACAAACACTCGCGATCTCGTCTTCACTCTTCGCATGGTACTTTGTACTTATATACTCCGTTTTACATAATAGTGTACCAGCCAGTGCTACACACACAATATAAATTATTTGTACATAGTTTTTAGTAAACTTTCGCAACTTTAGTATAAAACGGGAGACGATGCGAAGCAAGTACCTTATAAAAATGTATATTGAAAGTGTTCCAGCTTTACTTTACAATATAACACGAGAGATTGGTTTTGCTTTTGGTATACGGCTTTTTCTTCCCTGTTGTTATTCAAATAATAGCGTGTAAAGGCTCAGCTCAAACTCTGCAAATTTATGCATAATAATGGACTGACAAAAGTGATTTTCCATAACTGCTATCAAAAGCATCATCAAATTCATCATTCCTCTATCTTCACATGCATGCTTGTTCGCATTTCATTACCCCTTCCTTGTCGTCGCTGCTGCTGCTTCAGTCTCCCTCAGTTACAGTTGTTGAGCGTAAAGACACTGTACCTCACCGAACCAAAATTATGTAGTAGCTAAACAATAACAATGTGTGGAAGTATTTAATCAGCGTCTGCTCCCTTTTAGTATACGGAACATGTGTAACTTTGTTGAAAGCAAATAAATGTGCCATCATTATTATTACAGCTTCCACTTACACGATACGATACGATACAAATAATGTACCACAAAATCACAAAGCAAAGTGAACAAATCAAAATTTACAAACAATATCATTTTGTATAGCAGAAAGAAACCATAAGTATGTCGTTGTCGTACCATATCACGTACATAAAAGTGTGCTTGTAACATGAGTTAATACTTAATGTGTGCTTTCAAAATATAGAAATCGAAATGATTTAAGACTTTGTCTCTATTACGTTGGTATTTTGGTATGTGTAGCATCATCATCATCATCACTATATCATCCCATGACACAAAAAACCAAAGGGGTAGTTATAAGTATGCATCATGAATGTATCTGAGCTTAAAACTAGTTGTTGGTTGTGGTGTGGTGTGGTGCAGGAGTATAGAGAAAAGCGTGTTGTGTATTAAACGAGAAGAATTAAAATGTGGCTTTAAAGGATTATAAAGATCCTATTATTTAGCCAAAGTAAGCATTTTTGATCACTAGCAACTCTACCAACATCATCCTATATGAGATGCCGAGGATGTCAGCCGTCAAATGCCTTGTTCACGATCTACACAAAGATGATGATGGCAGAGGCAGACTAAGCTGTCGGCTGCATACGTAATGTAACTTTCTGTTTCTGTACATTATATACAGAAGAACACAAACACTTTTGCTGCTGCTGGTGCCGAAATAAATTGCGTTGTGAGATTTGCAAATCTAAATGCAATGCAACCCAATGAAATGATGTTGTTGATATTAATCAATGCAGTTTTGCTTTTTATACCTTCCTAGAAATCATGTCTCTATTTTTTACATGCTTACATCGATTCATCATTAGTTGAAGTTGAAATGGTGCATAATTAATGATTGTTAATTCCTTAATTCATCAAAAAAGGAAGTATTAAGGTCGTTCAATTCAGGTTCAGGTAGTTGGCTTGGATTGGAGTATACCTCTGGTAATTTGCACGTTAATGAATATATTAAGCAGATTTAAGTGCAGTAGGTTTAGCTGAAGGTTTGATTGGGAATAATAATACTGCTGGATATGATATATGATTACGATTGATGATAAAATTTGCAGATGCAGTTGAATATTGAATATACTTTTGCTTGACATTCCTTCTGCAATGGAACGAAGGCACCTAAATAATTCACACCTTAACTTCAATTTGTGGTATACTTTACCTTGGTGGTGGTAAATGGTATGTTATGGTATAATCAGACTTGATGAAATCGATAATAATCGTGTGAATGAGTGCTTACTCGAAGTACACGTCAATTTAGAAGTGTATTTATTTTCCAGCTGATATATTATAACATAATATTTCTCGCCCTTACTTCCTTTAAACAGTGTACATTGTTCATAAGTGTGTGTTCTGTATTGGTGTTGGATGTCATAGAGTGTAAGATTTTAGTTTGTTTTATGAATGATGCATGCTTCTTTCTCTTATGTTCTGGAAGCGTCTTTTTTCTCTACTGGCTAGGCCTATCCATCCATCGACCGTCGGTATAATACATTTTTAAGTAGGAAGGAGAGCTCATTCTCTCGTCTTCATAATTCATTATCAATTTTGTCGTTGACTTGATCTTGTTAGTTAGGCCTCGCGTGGAGAGTGACGTTATTTCTTGTAGGTTCTATTTTATCGTTACTATTTTGACTGAAAGGATGTCATTTGTGAGATAATTGTACTACATTTTAACTGTCCTGCCTAAATAAACTAACTTGTATTTTTCCACGTAAAGCGAACGCGTTGTGGTACATTATTTGGCATATTTTCTAATTAGAAAGTATCATAGTTAATCATCAACCAGTACAGGAAATCCCTTGAGTTCGGGTAGAACCTTGTGGATTCAACATTTGGAGGTTCCACCGAGATTTAAGTGCTCATTAAATTTTAATTTTAATTGAAAGTGACGTGAAGTGTACTTGTACCGTTTTTATAATTACGGCAAGTAATTATGGATCGTCTAAAGAGGAGCAGGAAGCCGCTTCGTTCTCAGGTCACTCGTTTGGTGAATGAGTGCAACGCCATCCTGCAGGGAAACGACCCCGACAAGGACGAATTCCAGACAAAACTTGTTCTTCTCGATGAGTTGATGGAGAATTTGGGAGAGTTGGACGCCAAGGTGAAGGATCAGCAGCTTGACGATGACGCCGATGATGATGATATGGAGATAGAGTGTACCACAGTCAACCATTATCGTCAACTTTACATCGACGTCAAGATCAAAATCAACAAGCTGGACAAACCTGCCATTTCTCCAACACCCTCAGAAGTCTCTATTGTTACCCCAAGCGAACGTGGAAGGACAAGGACTTTACAGTTGCCAACCATCATCCTCAAACCTTTTGATGGGACTTTAAAGGGTTGGCTTTCGTGGTGGTCACAATTTGGAAAGGTGCATGATGATGAGGAGCTGGATGATGCGGATAAGTTTCATCACCTGTCACAAGCTATCATGGATGGGACAGAAGCTAAGGAACTTGTCAACAGTTACCCTCATTGTGCCAAAAATTACCCGAGAGTAGTGGAGGCTCTAATCGACCGCTACGGCAGAGATGACCTTCAGCTACAATTTTACGTTCGAGAGCTACTCACCCTCGTGATCAGTAATGTCACGAACAAGGAGAAGCTACCACTCTCAACATTACACATGAAGTTGCAGTCTCATCTTCGATGTTTGGCTACGCTGCAAATGGATCAAGCAGACCCAGCAACCTGGCTGTTCCCACTGGTGGAATCCAGCCTATCTGAAGAAACGCTTCGAGCCTGGCAACGTAGTCCTCATTCCAAACTTGATGGGAGCCAGAAACAGCAGACAGAAACGAGGCTGGACTCCCTCATGGATTTTTTGAAGGATGAAGTTCGGACCGAACAACAGATATCCTTAGCACAGTCAACCTTTCAAGTACCACAAGCAGAAGGAAGCAACTCTAAACAACCAGCTGGGAAAAGTAGAGCAAGAAATTGGAAAGAAGATGATTCCGAAGAAATTGCAACTGCAGCTGGGCTCATGACTGGAGTTGTATCCTGTGCCTTTTGTGATGGGAAGCACGACAGTGACAGGTGCGTCAAGGCACAAACAATGGCATACGCCGAAAAAAGGGAGAAGGTCGAAGCCAAGAGACTGTGCTTCCAATGTCTCCGTCCTGGACATTCAGCCAAAAAGTGCAAGTGGCATGTGAGGTGTATAATATGTGGAGACAGTCATTATGCAATAATGTGTCAAGGTCTACCTCAACAGAAGCCGGAGGATACTAGCCAGCCACATGGAGTAAAGGACCCTCTGCCACATTCCATGAATTTCAGTTACGGTTATCAAGGATATGAACAACCTCCTCCACTACAGCCACAACATGTTTACACCGATGCGTACACCACTTCCAAATCTGCATCATCAGCCAATCAGTGCAGCTCTGATGTTTTGCTCAACACACTCCTTGTCAAGTTGAAAGGAAAAAATTCCACAATAACTGTCAGACTTGTAGGAGACACCGGGAGCCAACGGAGCTACATTCGGAAGGATGTTGCAAGACGATTGGGATGTGAAAGGATCGGGCACGAGTGGCTACAAAACGTGTTGTTTGGAGGGATTACTACACCCCCAATTTTATCTCAAAAATATTTAGTGACTTTCCCGAATCCAATGACCTTGGAGGAAAGTAAATTCCAATTGCTGGAGCGAAAGGAGATGTGTGGACAGCTGTCAAAGGTCCCCAACGGCCCCTGGCTTGACGAGTTATCACAAAACGGAATCTCCATATCGGATGTGGGATCTGGCTGTCACGACGTGGATATTCTATTGGGGAATGACTATTGGGGTAACGTGCTAACAGGACGAATGTTGAAGCTTCAGTGTGGACTAGTCGCAATGGAGACCATATTTGGTTGGACTTTGAGTGGTCGAGTTCCAGCATCATCCTCCAACCTAGCAGTGTCCGTGTCCTCCATGTTTGTAGGGAGTTCAGAGGTCAGACGATGCTCACAGGATCGTCTACTGGAGTCTCAATGGTGGGAGCGGCCAAACCAGCCACAACGTAAAAATGTGAAGAAGCTGACCTACAAGCCTGGTGATGCATTGGTGGGAGTTTGCAGTCGGAAACAGCCCCGGAGCCGATCTTTGGACCTGGAGAAGCCAGCAAAAATGAAAGTTCCTACCCCTGGTGACAGTGCTTGTGATGTGCAAATTAAACGGGGTAGGACCATCAAGCCGTCGGTCCAATATGGACAATACTTTTAAGAAATTTTGATTTTTTTTATTTATTATTAATTATTTTACTTAACTAGCTTGTAGTTAGCGTAAAATAAGATGGGAGGATGTTGGATGTCATAGAGTGTAAGATTTTAGTTTGTTTTATGAATGATGCATGCTTCTTTCTCTTATGTTCTGGAAGCGTCTTTTTTCTCTACTGGCTAGGCCTATCCATCCATCGACCGTCGGTATAATACATTTTTAAGTAGGAAGGAGAGCTCATTCTCTCGTCTTCATAATTCATTATCAATTTTGTCGTTGACTTGATCTTGTTAGTTAGGCCTCGCGTGGAGAGTGACGTTATTTCTTGTAGGTTCTATTTTATCGTTACTATTTTGACTGAAAGGATGTCATTTGTGAGATAATTGTACTACATTTTAACTGTCCTGCCTAAATAAACTAACTTGTATTTTTCCACGTAAAGCGAACGCGTTGTGGTACATTATTTGGCATATTTTCTAATTAGAAAGTATCATAGTTAATCATCAACCAGTACAGGAAATCCCTTGAGTTCGGGTAGAACCTTGTGGATTCAACAATTGGATACAGCATCATCGTAGCATATATGGTGGCAGGTAGGCACATCGCAGTATCGTCACTTCATTTTATATATAACATAGTATTACATGCCATGCCATACCTACCTCAATAAAAATGACTCTACCACACATATATACATGTAAACATTCTTGCTTTTAAGTATCCACATTTTATTATTGCAACATGACTGCACTGATTGCATCTAAACGTGTTGCGGTTCTTCTAGCTAGCAATCTTTTTTCCCACTTGACTCTATATATAAAATGTTGACTTGGCTTTGGCTTGGCTTGACATGTGTCTTGCATTTTAGTTAGCAGAAGAAGTACTATAGTTTAGCAGCAAATAATGTAGCAAAGTGTGAGCAACAACAAACGCACGTCCTTGAGCTACTTTATGAATAAATTGTAAGACGCCCGACCATGGCTCGCGCGTTAAGAAAGAGTATATAAGAATAAGTAAAGTAGTAATCGCAGCTATTAGTATTAAAATATTATGCTTGTAAAGTCAACAATCCAAATCCACGCAGTATTTTTCTAGCTGTTTACTCTAATCTCCACTGCAAGAAATTTTAAAGCGCACGTTTATACTCGCCCAATCTAAGTATTGGTATTTTTTAATTAGGTGAGCCGCATAGTTGGTAATCATCATCATCATCGTTTACAAAACCACAGCAGATTTGTGCAATCCTTTTCTTTTCTGCTACTATTAAATTGGACGTAAAGGAATTTTGGATGGAGATGAGCATATTTTTTGTAATGGGTTGAGCACTGGCTATATTTTTTATGCAACAACAGTCGTTGGTCACTCCAATTGACTAACTGCAGCATTTTTATAGGTATCGACGAGCAATGATACAGAAAAAAATGTTCCTTGCATTTTTTATAGCTAATGAATACTGAAGCCAAATGAGTTATTTTTGATTGCGGAATTGCTAAATCATTTTGCATGCACATGCAATCAAGTCTAATCATCAAGGTAATCAATATTTTAAGCAAAATGTTAGTGTATCTGTCCATCATCAATATAAATACTCTCCCCATATTATATTATGCATTTAACCACGAGCTAAGGACACAATAATTCGTCCACCTAGCATTTATTGGGTATGGCACATGATGAGTACAAATATATAACTGCAGTGTTTTTTGTCAAGTCAGCGTCAGCGCTCGACCTCTAAATTTATTGCTCTCGAGAAATATAATGAGTGATACTACTACTGCGCCCTTACGTATATACTGGCCTTTGTTGTTCAGAAAAGGGAACTGAATGCTAAATATCTTTACAATGCAGAATGCACCACCACCACACCACATTTTATGTGTAAGGAAGATGACGATGATGACGCTTCCCAATTATTACTGTGAGGTTGGAGATATGTACATTTAAATTACTAATTGAAGCTCACTATCTAACCAACCGCTATGTATTTTGTATTCCATTTATGAACAAATGAATGAAACAAGACAAGATGAGTCCGATGTAGGTGCAGTTTAAAAGAATTTTTGTTGGGTTGTTTGTGTTGTGACAGATTCCACTAGGACGCCATTTCGTCAAGGCTCGTTACATCAGATCATTGCCAGAAAAAAATTAGCTCGTCATAATTTCCCTTGCTATATTGATTTCAAAGCTATTTTTCTTGCTGTGTAACAACCAGCACGTTTATTTTGTTGTTGGCATCACCTCGTGTTGCGAATTAATTTTGATCTACAAAAGACACCAGCCAGCGGTAAGTAATAGTGACAGATATTTTTTTTTTCATCCAAGATGGATACTCGCTCAACTATTTTCACTTTCATCAGTAGCAAGTAGCATGAGTCAATAAATATTTTGACTTTTATCAAGCTGCTGCTGTTCATCCAAAGTACAACTAACCAACTCGTGTGTAGAATGAGCATGAATGTTAATACAAGCACACAAAAAATCCGTGTTACACGATTACAAGTGTGCAAACTCACTACAAATAATACAAAATAGAGAGAGGAAACAGAGATGAGAGTAGAGTACAGTGATGCACATAAGATTGTATTAGTAAATGATATGATGATGATGATGATGATAGCTGGTTGTTTGGGCTGATGCGTTGATGGTACATAATTTTTTATTTATAATTCATGCACGGGTGCATGAAACAATTTAGCATATCTAGCTACCGTGCATGTCCACACCTGCCTGCCTCTGCCCACTGCAACATATGTACACATTTTAGCTTCTATCATGTGAATTAATTTCACTTACTACACACCACAACTACTACCATTCCATATCATTCCATTCCACCTTAAAAGGATGACTATAGGGAGATTGCAGCTTTGAGTAAAAGATCATCAGGATGCGTCTACAACTACAACATTCTTTATAGCAAAAACAAACGCTGTAAACTTGCATAGGTACACACACATACGTTGAAAAATTATGAATTTGTATGTATATATCTTTCTATCTACACCATCAGGCGTACAAAATATGCCATAATAATCAAAAGCATGTCTCGTAAATTCATCGGATTTCTCAAAATGCTTTTCTACATCTCCCCACTTTTATTTGAGGATATATAACATATAACATAACAAAACCTAAAACCTTCTCTCTCCCTTCCCATGATAAGTATTATGATGCCAGACCAGAGCAGACTCCGTCACGTCACAAGTATGCAAGGTTGCAAGTATGCAAGTATGCAACATGGCATATTTTGCTTTACGGTAATGTATCAATTCTTCCGACAGTTGAAGAAACTCTCAACCCTATAAGCTTTGACATGCTTGCTTCTCCTCTTTTGCTACTACACATCACATCCCATCAAAACATTCACAGCCAAACTTGAGAAGAAAAAAAATGTACAGCAGTGAACAATCTTAATATTGTAAAGCCCAATTTAAGGGAAACCGGTTTACTTAGAGAGAAGACGGAATTTGAGATCTTCTTGTGAACACGCTAAATACAAAGGAACAAGATTCTTAGATTTTGCTTCATTAGCTCCGTTGATATAAAGCAGTGAATGGTATTATTTTTGGTGTGGCATGGCATATCCCAGCCCATATTATCTTGATATTATTTTGCTTTTTTATACATAATGTGTATATTTTCTTATGAGAATCTCTTGAGTGTATTGCATTGTATTGTGTGTACGCGTCGTCATTATGTTGATTATCATTTTCTCTCTCTCATCCTTCTTGTTGCTGTATCTTATGATTACCACCACCACACCGCGCGTCCAGTCCAGTCTCAGTGCAATACGCTTTAGATCTTTTCTGAAAAGCTCTCATTTTGTCCATTTAAAGTTACAACACGTTCCTTTCTTGCTAAAATAACGTTCATAAAATACCTAAAATAAAGCATAAAAGATTACACTTTATACGTATTATTTTGCCTACCTACAACAGTAACTCTGCAACAGTCTGCAGAGTTTTGAGATGAGATGAAATGATGATGGTAGTGGTGTGGTATTCATTTTTAGGTAAATTTTTTTGAGAAAAGAAATGAATAATAATATTTTGGTTGATGGTAAAAAATGAGTAGCAATATGTAATATGATGATGATGATGATGTGATGGTGGTGGTGGTATGGTGTGGTACATGGTGGCTTTGGCTTGAGTTGACTTGTCTGCTTTTGCTTGCAGGTTATTTTTTTTTGGATTTGAAAGGCATTTGTTAGCTCACCTTATGTGGCTTGATAACCCCTGCTGCTAACTAGTGGAGCGCATACTCTTGTGGCTGTTCAAGTCATGTTCCCCTAACCATCCCTCACAATTCAACACAAAAAAACAGTGTTTCATCTATGATATTGCGTTGCGTTATTTACTAGCTTTTAGAGAGCACAGGCAGAGGATTAGCAGTGCAATCAGTTGGGCAATATGTAACTTTATATTGTAAGTCTCCGTCTTGTTCCTCATCTCATTCTTTTTGACTTTGTTGAGCTCGGCTCAGTTGAGTCGGTTGAGTTGAATTTTTGGATCCATCACTCATTCGTCAGTTATGGTTTGGAACTTTTTTGTATTTCATTATTTCTTTCCTCTCGCTCTCCTCTCTTACTCATGGTTTTCATTTAATCCATTTATCAACTCATCATGTATTATCATCAAAATATCATGTCGTTTCGTTTGTAATTTGTATAATATCACTCAATAAAATGGTTTGACTTTGTAGTACCCTAGTATCCCTTATTCCCTTACCTTTTTTGAAGGGAAAATGGACTTTAAGACCTGTGATTTACATTGTAATGCCGAACACAATAAAACTAAATAAAAATTAGGATCATGGTTAAAAACGAAGGGTGTGTTTACAGTTTACGCCGACCGAGTTGTTAAGGTCCTAAAGAGTGCGCTACCTCGTTCTAAAGATGCATTAATATTACAATGTAAAATGCTGCCAACTGTTATTACAAGAGGTGATAGGGAGAGGGATGATGATGATGGTGATGATGGGGCTAAGCAAAGTGTATAAAACTGTTGTTTTTTATGATTACGCAACCGTATTTTGTCTGTTGTACATAATATGTTTGTATGTTTATATTCAAACAGCTTGAAAACACAAATATATATCATGCTGCAGTGCATGCACTTTTTTCTTGTATTCGTATTTGGGATACAAATTCCGTATAACGAAAATATTTTTACGTCTTTAGAAAAGCAATGAAATCGTAACCCTTTACACAATGGAAGAGGCGAGAAATAGATATCAAGAGCTGAACGAGTCAAAAAGATGAGTAAAGTTTGAATAAAAAAAATTACAAAGTCGTTGAATTTTCATTGCATACATGCATTTATATTGCATACAACCAAACATGTAGGGATGTGCATTCTATATATCCATATAAATAGCGGATATTATACAGAGATATTACTATAAAGTCACGTTATACGGCTTGGTTTTTACTGCTTGTCATTTGTTTATACCCTTGTATCATGCATCCTTTTTATTGCAGGCTAATTTAAATTACAAATGTTTTTTCTTCTTCTTCTTCTCATCCTCGGCTGGATCCCTTTTAAAAAGGATGTATAATATGTGTAAAAGTGTACTATATGAACCCGTGTGTAGCTAACCATTGACTTTAAGAGATGCGTCTTTGGTTTGGTCTTGGTCTTACAATGGAACACAACTACAAACTACAACAAAACGAGTTGAAATATGAGTACGAGTGGTATGGTGTTGTGTGCATCATCTCAATGATTCGGTACGATTTCCTTAGAACAATGGAACAGTTTAGCCAAAAAAGAAGAATTGTTATAGGCAGCTGCTTTTCCTTGTATAATTCCGTGCTCTGGTCCTGGTCTGGTATTATGCTTTTCCAATGAAGACGCCGGTGGGCAAGGCAAGGTAGGTAGTATAGTAGTTGAATGGGAAGTAAAAATTGAGATTCAAATATTCCTTAAAAGGACAGAATAATGAAGGCACTTGGAATCAGATTTGTAGAAGGAGAGAGAAAGAAAAAACTATGAGATGGGGAGAGAAGAAAATTAACGCACTTTTTCTATATTTTAGTACTTCCCTGAAGGGAATATTATGAGTGCGCAAAAGCATAGTTGGAAAGTGTATAAAGGAAATTTAAATGTGTTCATGGTGGATGTGGATACGTATTAAATAATATTATATGCATAAAAGGGAGAAGGAGAAAAAGTTGGAAAGAATCAGTACAAAATGAATTCAAACATAAGATTCCTATTATGCTCGCTGTTTTTGTGTGTGCATGTGTTGAGAACAGAAAAGTCCACTTTTTGCTTAAGAGCGAGTGGGATGATGATGATGATGATGGTTGGCTGGTAGCAGTACAGTGGTGGTTGGTTACTCGGTCGTAGTGGTATGGTATATGGTAGCATTATAATGATGATTATCACGTAATTCAGTCCTTTTTATAACACACATTTGCTTCTTTTCGTTTCCCATTTCTTTTGCTAATCTTCCTATCAAGATGACGAAAAAAAAGAGGAAACCTATTGTGTGCATCTTTTATATTAACTAACTTTATTTGTGTGTACTTACGTATTACGTGTGGTAGTATTATGCCAATTTAATGTGAGGCTGAATGACTTATTTTTGTGAATCCCCCAAAAAAATACATATGGCATATAAAAAGTTTAGATTCTAATGTGTATTGTGCATCGTGTTTTTAAAGTACTCAAAAAAATAGCTGGGATAAGATCCGCTTTATTCAAGTTTTTCACTTGACTTGTGATGATAAGTTAGCATTTTGCACTGTGTTAGTAGGTGCTTGCTTAAATTACCTATAAATTGTCTTGTCAGGAAAAAGTATTAATGTTGCAATTGTTTTGTTGCACAATAATTTTTCTTGTGGAAATTTGTTTGACTGCGTCTATCGGAGCTGGCTCCCGAGTAGGTATTGTATAACTTTTCGTATTGATGAACCAGAAAAATATAGTATTTGCGTTCCAGCTAATAAATGGTGTGCTGCTGGACCTTTTCCTTCTTTGTTGATGATGGAGGTACGAAGCGTGCCCGAATATTACATGCTACAAGCCACGGCAAAGTACGTACGTACTATTACTACGCAGTTTTGTGTTTGGCAAGGACAGGAAACATCTACTACACATCATTTATGTCTTCATTTTCTACCTGATTCCCACACTAGAAGTTGAAGCTTAGTTTGATTTTTTATTCATTTGTGTTGCTGCTGCCACCATACCACACCACATGCTTCTCATTCTGTCTTTCTTTAGATGAATAGCAATAAAGAGATTGCACAATAGTTTTGTGCCTGTTCACGAACAAAAGAGGATGAAACTTGATCTGAATACGAATATGTGATGATGATGATGATGATTATGATGTATGGCTTGTGATATATTTTGATTGGGAATCCCGTATATAATAGTAATAATACAACAAAGGGCAAGAATTTCAGGGTAGAAGTTGAAATCATGTTATACATTTTCCTTTTACGTGTATTTATAAATAGGATCAATCTACCTTTGACTTTTAAACTGTTTTGAAGCTTCAAATGATTTTATTGTCCAACAAGAAGAGCTTAGAAGAATAAGCAACAAACTTGAAATTTGTTTCCTTGTCCTTTAAAACCACTGTACTAAGCTGCAAAATGTCAATCAAGGTGACCTTTTCCCTTTTACGTATGTTTTGGTATGTATAAGAGCATGTTTGTTGGGGGATTATCCTCATGCGACTAAATTACGTTGCTGTTACTTGTTTGTTACTCAGCAGAAAAATACTTTTTTTTCAAAAGACCTCTTCAGTTTTGTCCTTTCATTTTCATTTCACCTACTTAAGTACTATTGAAATATGATTTATTTAAAAGATGAGGGATTCCACTTCCACTGCATTTGCTGATGTTGTTATGTGATAAACGCTTTATCATGTATGACAAAATATATAAAAAAAAGTTGCACATTCGGTTGAATATGTAGCGGAGCTGTGATAGTTGGGTTGTGGTGTGGTGTATGGCATGATATGGTATGATTATAGTTGTTGTTTCCAACATAATTTTGTTGACGACAAGTGCACAGAGCCATAAATGCA
Source organism: Orchesella flavescens (assembly GCA_964034955.1). Taxonomy (NCBI): domain Eukaryota; kingdom Metazoa; phylum Arthropoda; class Collembola; order Entomobryomorpha; family Orchesellidae; genus Orchesella; species Orchesella flavescens. Next base: position 6,433,184 of record OZ035957.1, read on the forward strand.
GTGATTTTTTGGTGATGATAGTAAAGAAAATGATGGATGCTTTTTCGAGACAAGATGGTGATGAATGGCGTATACAAATGTAAATTTTTGAGGACTACAACCAATACTATAATAATATGCGCATAATCATCTTTGAGTAAATACAAGAAAAATGGGAATGGATTATGATGACGACGATGATGATCATGATCATGATGATAATGTTTACGTACTTGGTGGTCCTTGAGTGAATTAATGTCTGTCTTTTTGTAGTAAGGACAAGTGCATACATTTTTGTTTGCTTCGTTTTCTTTATGTACATACTTGACGGTTAATACATGCACGCCCAAAACTCCATTCCAATTCCTTACTTCAAAAGTTTTTTTTTGCTTTTGGTTGAGAGTAAAAAAAAATTACTTCCCAAGCTTCTCCATAGGACTTTAAACAGTATTTTCAGGACAGTGCGTGGAATTTTTCCTTTTCATGGGTGCTAATATGAGACAAAAATGGATCTTCTTTTAAATTCCTTCATCCTTGTCCGTCTTGCATCCTTCGTTTTATCCAAGAAACTTTTATCCCAAGTAAGTTCAGTTTCGTTTTATTTATTCAAAAAAATTCAGTCCAGTCCAGAAATGAAATGATAAGCGTGCCCAAACGATATGCTTTATGAAAATATATATATGCATGTAAATAAGTTTTAGAGTATAAAAACCCACAAAAAAATTCAGTTTCACTCAGAGACATTTCATTTGTCTGAGATTATTTATTATTTTTATCATCAGATGGATTACGTTACAGCATTATATTGTATGTATGTATGTCCACGACGAGAACGCTATACATAATTATCGTATTTCAGTATCATGTATAATATATATATAATGATAATATTATTATAAGAGTAACCATTTTAATATAGATATATATATAAGGTAATAATAATAACGTTATTACTTTACTGTGTGTGTGTGTGCATTATGGAACTTAATTACCATTAATCTTTTCACCATCATCATCATTTACTACTATAACTTAAACTATATATCTTTAAGACATTCACTTGTTTCTTGTTGAATAGTGATTCTCTTTTCCACTTATTTAGTAAAAATGTATTTCATGATGAAACTTCGTGATCATCACTCATAAAAACAGTACAGTACAATTATTTTCTTTCAATACACAATATTCATCATTATTATGCATAGTATAGATTATCAAATAAATTCTCTTCTCATCATCTCATTGCTTACACATTATAGTTCAATCTTATCCAACGGCAAACAACGTTAACGTTAAGTTAATGTACAGTCAAAGCATTTTTTAATACATAGTGTTATATTTATTATCAACAAATCTATGTATGCAAATAGGTATACACAAAAAACTTAGAGATATCTTTGATTACAATACAACCTATGAAAGTAATATGAATGATTATGATTACTTATCATATCATAAGAAATGAAAGATTGATCATGTTTTTACAGCAAACAGCACGCAGGTTTTATTAAAACTTCACACTTAACCTTAATGATTGAAAAGTGTCAGCCAAAAAATAACAAGGCAAAAAACCCAGCCTCCAACATACACCAACACATTTCTAATTTATGTAAGACCAACGAGTACAAATTAAGTTAGAGATATTTTTTATTTAAGGTAATTACAATTATAGTAATGTAGTAAATCATGCAATTTCCCTTTGATGACACAGATTCTCTTTGTTTATCATAATAAAAAAATGATATGATGACTCTCTCATTCATTTACCATAACGTCTCAAACTATAAGCAACATTCTCATTATTTGGTTTGGCTCGTCGTTCATAATAATACACACAATTCATTTCAGTCATCCGATCAGTTCAGTTGATGATGATGAAGCAAGCAAGAGAAGGTATACATAGACAAACAAAAGGATGAAAATGAAACACCTTTTCTATTGTATTGTATTCACGTCATTTTCTACCTCTTCTTACCTAATATAACAATATTTTTTTGGTGTGATGTGATTTGTTCTTTTTATGCTGCTATTCATCCATAAACTTAAGAGAATCATAGAATATTAGTATGTGTTTTTACTAAGATTTCAATGCACAACGCTAACTACACAACCATAGTTGTTTTGTCACTCGTTCTCGTTGATTTTTCCCTTACGCTCTTTTTTTGTTTCACTGTGTAAAAAGTAAATGGTTTGTGTCGTGAGCATAAATACTGTTTTAAGACGTCTCATGTTGAATTGAGTGAGAGTGAGAGGCACCTTGCATAAATCGTCTGAGATGATGACGACTGACAGCATTATATTATAACACAGCATAAAAATGTGTGGGTAGGTTTGAGTAATTAAAGTATCATGTTTCGATTTAGTATTTTATTAAACAAATACTAATAATAATTTTTTATAACACAATATTTATATTTAATAACCTTATCAGTAGTAGTAATCAATTATTACAGGGATGGGAACAAGACAATAGACTTTTGAACAAAAAAAGGTAAACTTAAACAAACGCGACCTAATTTACTTAACGAGCTACTACTGAAATCCATACTTTTTTATATTAATAAATCTGCATGTATTTGCAATAAAGTTAATAATATATATTAATGTAATAATGCACCATATTATTCCTTCTTCCCCGATACGTATATATATACCTTTGACTTTTTGAGACTGTTGACAGTAGTTTATTTATACCTCACGTGTGCAACCAACTTTTGGTGATGTTGACTTGACATGATGATGATGATCAGATTACATTTTCTCTTATCTCCAGATATACTACTAGATATACACGCCACGTGTGCTTTTTTAATTTTATGCTAGGTAAACGTTGAACGCTGAACATACCATATAATATTCATCTGTACACAATCATAATGATAATGATGCATAGAAGTTTCAAGTTGTATTTAGCTAGCTACAAATGGTTTTTTTGGCAAGATTGATACTTGATACCAAATATAGTAATTAAATTGGTTTGCTGCTCAGTATGAAGATAACTCTTAATTTCTGACTAAAAAAATTATTGACCCACCACACATACTCTGTCATCTACAAAAGAACAATTTGTCTATAAACCCTCTCCTCATTAAAAAATTAGTGTTTTTTTACTCCTATAAAAAACCTTGATGATTATGAATTAGCTTTAGCTTTAGTATTTTTTACTATTTACTTCGTCGTGGTCACGTCTACCATATACGTACGTACTTTTTTGTGTGAATAAGATACACAGTTCATATTTCTATAACATATGTACACATTTTTATAGCCTCCTCTCGAAAATATACGTTTAAAAAATCTGAATATTTGTGTATTTTCCTTAAATCTATACCTCTACAATAGCATAATAATTAAGTATATAGAATAATATGTCTCGGCTAATGCGGCACGCTCTACTTAAGCTTTCTGTGTTTTTTAAAATTGTTTTTATCAACAGCTCATCTACAGTTCGCTTTACAAGCACTTTTTGTGAATGCACAACAAGTTTAGTTTTTTTCTTATATTCTCAGTGTATATATGTATCTATCTATACATTAACAACTGTAGTACAATATACAATATTATATGATAAATTGTAATAATCATACTCCTCATACTTAACTCACATGATGATGGTGATGATGATGATGCTCAACTAAACAATTCGAAGCAGTTTTCATATACAATATGATCTACAACTACTATTTTTGTATGAATGTATGTAGCAGCTATACTCCTACGATTGCGATTAACAGCTCTCTCTCAGTAAAAATTACAGTGAATTTTCACAAATTACATGTAATTTACAGTTAGTTATATAATACCTTTGCCCTTACCTATCCTTCTCACTTTGTTCTACTATAGGCTATCATTCAATGTGCATAAAAGTATTTTTTTTATGAATATCACTACAACTGCCTTGAAATAGTGCAGCATCACTACAAGTTTCAAATCAAATCTCCCAATTTTTAAAAGTTTTTTTTGGTGATTGAGAGTTTTGTATTTTTTATGTCGAGGATTTTTTTACAAATTGGTTACACACCTAAAGACTAAATAGTTTGTGTTGTAAGAAAAATCTAGTAATAACATTTATCGTGTATGAAAATGGTTTCAAAAATCTAAATCGATAAATGTATGTATTTTTTGTAGGTAAGGCCAAGGAAGGTATTTAATATTAGGGTAATTCATCAGTATATGCACGTCTAGATAACCGAAGATGAGAAGGAAGAGATGAAGAAATTATTTGGATAAAAAATTAATGTTGTAAAATTATTGTTTCCTTATCGTCGAGCAAGTGTCCAGCATCGTGATTCGTGATACACTGAATATACATACGTGTTATTATTCAAAGAGACTCATCAATTCTGCGTGAATTTTCATGAAGTTTAGTTCGTCTTTTTTTGTAAATGCGCTCAAATTCCAACTTTTTTCTCAGGTTTGTAAAAATCTCGTACAAAATTTCTATCGTTTCATTCTCCTAAACTGGACCAGAGAGGAATAATTATATGAAAATAGGTTTTGAAAGAGAGTAGAACGGAAGAGTGGTCTAAATATATAGTGATCTGGTGTGATCTTACTTAAAATATCATGGTTTGTGTCGTTGTGTTCCACTTGACGCTTCGATCATAAAGGGAAGGAAGTTTAAGGAAGGAAGGCAAGCAGGATTGAAAGCAAAAGTAGATTATATGTTGGTTATATTAAACCTATTCGATATCCTTTTTTGTTGTTTATTTTATTTTTTACTTCTTATTTTAGTTCTTTGTATAGTTTATCTTTGTCCGATTATTATTATTTAATTTTTATTTATCATCAGTCAAACGATTTCCTACAAATATAACGTTTTGTCTACATTTATGGTCTAGTGCACGGCTCATGCCGTTGTAAATCGACTGCCATTTCGTTTCATGTTCCTCGTTTACTTAAGTGCCTTAGTGAAATTGTCGGTCCTTTTTTAAAAATTACAGTTTTTATTATTATTATCTCTAGCCCTTCCTCAACATATTGATTAAATGGTAAGCACATGAAAGTGACTTTTACTGCTTCAAGGTTAAAAGTCAAAGAGGGTATGTATGTGTTGTGGTATGGTATATTATGGTACATTATGGTATGTTCCTACAGACTTTTTTACGCATATAGTATGAATTAGAGACGCTGTTATTTTATGGGTAACATTAAACGTACAATACTTTTTTTTACATGAAGTCTACCGTGTAATTACTAATTGTAACGACTTGACTTACATAACACAAGATGTCAATTATGATTCCTTTTCTAATATTTATATATGTAATTCATGTTGTTGTACCCCGTTCGGTTCTTGTTCATAAATCTTGTTTTTTTTGTACCCCATTTTCCACTCTTGACTCTGTCCGATAAAAAAAAGTGACTATTTATTTGCCATTTTCGACATACGACACAAATGCTTGCTGGCTTGCTTGCACACAGCAAAATTTTAATGAATTTCTTTTTTTAATGCACTTCCGTTCCATCTGCGAAAAAATATTATGATGTTGTGTTACATTGCCCTACGAAAACCTGCGACTATGTAATAGTAGTATATGAACCTGTTTCCGTAGTTCTTGATGTACGATAAAAACTTTATGCTTAGAGTAGAGTAATAGTAGAGTTAGTTCTCACTATAGCTGTTTTTTCTAGGTAAATATATGTTATACTGCGTGATAATCTTTCTCATGGTTCTGGTTCATCAGATAACTTATATCACTGTCTAAATAACGGCAAATCCGTCGAAAAAAAACCTGTTACACAGTCACATTCTTTGAGTATGGATGCACCCAAGGTATTTTTGGCTTTTATGCGTTGTGCTATGTTATATATTACACACCACCAGTCATGTAGCAAGTAGTGTGACAAAAAAAGGTTCATATATACTTAATGTATATTGACAAGTAAACGATATACATATTTTCGCATTTTATGCTGGGACAGTTAGTAAATGGCTGGATTTATTTCGATGGTATATAGTCAATCGTGGCCGTGATGCGGTGGTGTGGTAGTAGTTGTTCATGATGTGATGTAGAATGAGTTTAGTTTGGCAATCCAAAAAAAAGTTGGTATGCGTTAGAATAATATTTGGATTATTTTTATCACCTACTCATAAACATTACAACATATAAATAGAAATATATGCATGTATTATCCTTGTTCTCTATACTTTGTCTATTTAGTAGTCTTCTGGACAAGAAGCAGTTGAGGAAATGAAAGGTCGTTGTCATCACTTTGACTCTGATTACCCAATCGTTTTTTATTTTTCTGCGAATGAATGTGTTATTTTTGTACCTACAAATGTTATTACTGCTACGCATCATTTCTATCATGTTACGTATGTACGTACGTACCCATTATGAGTTTATCTTTTGGATTTTGTTACTTATGCGTATTCCTATCTGGTTTAATCATATTATCATCATATCATGAGCTAAATTGCATAGAAGAGCTGAGAAAACTGGTTAAATGTAGCAAAGTTATGAGTTTCTTAAAAAAATTAATCTGGTGTTTATTTTGGTAGCAGATACATTTGAATGCATGTAATATACCAGCTATATTTTATAGCTATATACTCACTGCATCAAATTGTATCCAGTACTTCAGGCATCTAGGAAACCTCAAAAACCGTAGTCTTCTTAAATCTAATATGGAATACATAAGTAATTAAGTATGAATCTACTTAGTATATTATAGTAGTATATTGAAAAATAGGTGAGAGTGAAAATCTGTGTGAGACTTTGTATCCTACTAATTACAATTGGCATCGTGGCGGTTGCCCTTAAGGATTCTTTTTGACTCGTGTAAGTCCTAAAAGAATGCTCCATACGGTACACTAGCTGTATAGTTTAGTATTATTTAGTAATACACTTAAATATACTGTATAATAATATGTATTTTATATCATATGAAAGTTTTATAGACTTTCATCTACAATCCTATATAATAACTTGATGTAAGCAAATGTATGGCATAATGAATGTAACCCAAAGTAATTTAATGAATATATCACGTAAGTCTGTGTATGTCGCATCGCATTATCATACAAAGCTCTCGCCGAATTGAATATGTGTTCCACCACGCCATCAAACAAACTGCGCCTTTGCTTTCTCCGATCTGATGATAAGCATGGGCTGCTGGTAAAAGTAAAAGAAACTTTTGGTTTACTGGTTTGGTCATATATACTGTGTTGTTCACGTTTTGTTTTTGGGAGTCTTTTTGGACTACTGGACTAATTCGGAATCCAATTACTTTGGTGACTTCCGACGACCACCACACAACTAATGAAATATCTCAGCCAAAATGAGCGGAAAAGGGGGAGACAAAAAAGTCTAATCGAATAGATTTTAATGTCACTCAATCAACTTCCTGTTCAGCTTCTACCTATCTACTAATATAACTATCTATCTCTACCAAATAATACCAATCTCGTCTCGAGTATTTACGACAATAATCAAACCCGAACGAGGAGAGCACACGGGAGAATTACCTTTATTAACCAGCAAGGTTTTGGTACGTAAATAATCGTAAATGTTCTGCTGGAAAACAACTGGACTAGACTACCACAAAGTATATGTATGTAGGTCCTCTTCTCTCCTCCTCCCAAAGTAATAAAGGAATTCATGAACAATTTTTTTCTTGTAAATCACATTTGATACAATTCCATACATTAAAACACTGTCTCTTTTCCCAAAACTATGTATATATATGCCTATATGGGATCGATAATGGAAAATCAATTAGCAGAAAAAATATATATACTGAAAAAAAGAAACTATGTGTGTGTGTAACGTGGTAGCCGAGCCGTGAATACTGACAGGAAAATCAATTGTTCTAGTGGTGGGAGCATGCCATGTATATTGAAGCAAGTAATAAAAAAAGGAAACGAGCAACCGTTCGTCAGCTTAAAAGCCTAGGTTATCACTTGAAATTGGTCTCGGTCTCTACTGCCATTGCCTATTCATAATATACTCCCATTCCACCTCTCCTTCTCTCTCTCTCTCTCTTTACATACATGTTTAATACCACCTAATAAAGACCTTCTTTGGTACAAAAAGCTAAGTTAAAGCAGTAATGATGGGACGATGATGATGATATTATATACTGCTTGCTCGCTACCACCTTTGCTTTACCAATTTTTTTATACTCCTGCTAGTTTTCTGACTGTGTCTTTCCTATATTGCTTGTCTGTATTTATCTGACATGTGTCTGACCCAGTTTCCCCCACAAAAAGTGAACAAAAGAATAGAGAAAAAAGGTGAGCCGCGTCGCATACCACCGCATTCATACATATATACATATACACATGTAAATACCATGTAAACGCACTTAAAGTTCTTACGTATCGTTGAGTTTTTTAGACGCTACTTCATTTCATTTCATACTTTTTTTTGTATAAGGCGAGAGCTTTGCATATTGCATTCTGCAGAGAATAATATATAATATTATAATTCTTACAAAATGGACATTAGCTATCTTCATCCATCTATATCAAGTTATCTTTTTTATCGTTCCTGTCATTCATTTCATGATGTTGTAGACATCGAGTCTTCCCTTTTTCCTCACAGTATGAAAAACAAAAGTCACACTTAACACACTCATAAATATAATGCCATTTATGCATAGTTGAAGTTTTGTGTAGAAGTAGAAAACGTCATCATAAATTTTGAGGACAAAAATAATGATTACCCCTGTGCAAGTCGTTAAAATATTGATGATAGTAGAAGTATAGTATAGTAGTGGTGGTAGCTAAGAACATGAACGATGAACGACAAAAAAATGTGTAGTGATAGCACAAGAATGATAAACAACGAAAAGAAAATCTACTTTACGAGTTGAAGAACGAATGAGTGAATGACACTTAAACACAAGAGATGTTTGAGGAATAATAAGAGGCAAAAAAAGACACAAGAAAAATATAATTTCATTCACATTAGTGGAGCAGAAAAAAAGGTAGTGCAATTTAACACAATAATACTAATAATGAATGTGTGTGAGTGTGTGTCCTAGACTAATGCACATATCGTGACAAAATGGAAACACAAACGAAATCATTGGAGCAGCACACACTACACATATTCAACCTTATATGAATGAGCACGTATGACGTAGTGGTAGTGTAGATATACTATACTACCTCTGACCACAAAAATCCTCAACTTTTAGTGATTAGTAGTAAAATTAATGACGCTCGAATGCAAACGAGCTTATATATAAAATGCAACTTTTGTCAAAATATGCTTTTGTGCAGAATATATGAACCGAACCATGAGGAGAATGTAATAATAATATTGTTATGCTTTTAGTATCAGAGGAATAAAAACGAAATGACTATCATATACCATATTATATATGGAAATTTGGAAAATACTCGTTTTACGCTATACACTCACTTAACTCCATGTGATATTTTTTATGCATAGAATACTCCCAAGAAGATGTAGTAATTTAACGTGTGTGAAGAATGAAGACCACTATCGATATTTTTACGATGCACCTTTTGAATTGAACGAACGAAATAATTTGTAATTATTATTGACGAAAATGAAAATAGTTGGTATTTGACAACTTTTAACTGTATAGTCGCGCATATGTACGAACAAATGAAATTTCATTGTGAATTGATGAACTTAAATAGCACACATTTACCTCTATCTAAGTAAGTATAATATTTAAAGTTTTTATGCTGCTGCTGCTGTCTTAAAAATTGGAAAAATATCTATATGGCTGTCATCATGTAAGCTGTGTACATTATTACGTTATATAGAGTGGTTTGGTTAGCTATATAATAGCATATATTATCATTTATCTAATTTGGACAACTTGAAGTTCAAAATAAAACTTAAAAAGTATGTAGCGGACAGAGTTACCTAAATAATTAACTAATTACCCCAAATATGTATGTATTATTTTTTATAATTTCCCAGTCTCTACCAAGTATCATCGGTAATATACATCGGTCTCTACTTAATTAATTGTAATTGGTTTTTACCACTAGGTTTTGCTTGCTTGCTTGCTTATATCAAGTCGGATATTTTGGTTATGTGTAGTAGTAGGAATATAAATGGCAATCCTGAACAAAAAAAAAGAGAAACCACGAAAAAGAGCTAAGTAAAGCTAACGCTACCACAGCTTTTTAATAGACGCCTACGTACATATTTATCGCAACGTTTTTATGTACAAGGAATATATAAAGTACTACCCAAAAAAACTCTCGTCTCCTCATCTTCTGTAAATGGCCTTTGTAACCAGCTCAGTATTACCCTTGATGTACAAAGGGAATATAATAATAATAATATGTAATGTGTTGTTGTTATATACCTATTGCGTTTCAAAATCTACCTAAATACTAACAAGTTTTAGCTTCTATACTGCAAAGACTTGTCTTGTTATAAAGTTAACGTGATACTACTACATGCCTATTCTACAATTCTAAACTATTTATGAATATTATCAATAATATTTACTCAGTACCAATGGTGTGTAAAGTATGAAAAGATTACCTAGCGTCAATAATTGACGTACTTTTCTATTTTATGGTCTTATTATTCTAAGATTACAGTATGGTTTTTACCTTAATGTAGCATAACATAACTCATCAGTGCGTATATCATCATCCTACGCAATTTTACGTATCTCGTTTCACAGAGTAAATAAAATCCATTTTTCTCTTTTGTTGCACACGATCTCGGGATCCCGTCTCCTCAACGATTTATGACTCAAGAGATGCAATCAGACTATGGAAAACAACTGACTGAAGCTCTCCAAAGATTGAAGAATGTCCACATGAAGAATACTGCTGCTGCTGCTGGGCTTGTTTGTCCCCATCCATGAGAGATGAGGAAGGGCTGATGGAATTATTATTGTTCACATTACTCCTGTCGCTATCATTTGTGCTGATGTCAATGGAGCCCTCGTTATGATCATCATCATCACCGGTTGGTTGACTTGTGTTGCTGTTGGCATCATCCGACGAGATGTCAACGTGATTGCTCTCATTCTCACTGGTTTCATAAATGTCAGCTAAAGCAACAGCAGCGGCTGATGGAGATGGAATGAATGTAGTGTAGGATGAAGGGGTTTCCTCATCATCATCCTCCTCATCGTCATCTGAATGAGCTTGCTGCTCTTGTAAAGCTTTCTGTCTATAGATTGAAGGTGTAAAGTGGTGGAAACTACTGGTTGTTGTTGGGACTGGAGTTTCACAGCGCCGAACATCATCATCATCAATACTAGAAGAGAGAGTGATGGCGGTGGTGGTAGCAGAAGTGCAATCTTTGGTTTCAGAAAAGCAATCTATAGCTTGATCCTGCTCATCACTTTCTTCCTCATCATCACTTTGCTCGAATTCTTCGTCTTCTTCATCATCATCGTCCTCATCTACATCTTCTCCCCTTGTTGGTAGTGAATTCGATGGTGTAACAAAAGTCGGGATTGAACACGGATTTGTCAAAGGTAGTGGGCTCATCATGAGCCCATTTCCCAATGTTGATGGTGAAAGAACTGTTGGATTGGTGTTGGCAAAGGAAGATGAAAAGATGGGGAATGCAGGTGAGCTCATACTAAATGCGGTATTGGTAATGCTCGACGTGTTCACAATGCCCCATGAAGATGCAGCCACAGAATGGAAGTCAGTGTGAGTGCCATCATCATCCGAGTTGACATTGTCTTCATTGGAGTCTTCATTGCTGCTGCTACTATGGTCCTTGTACATGGAAGTAGCACCGTTACTATCACTATTCTCGCAACCCTCATGCACATAATGCGTGCTGCTACCGGCCTCGAGCTCAGTGTCAACATCCATTCCATTGCAGACTTTATTTGCACTGCTGCTTCCAACAGCACCACCACCACTACTACTTGAGCCCAACAGGCAAGATGAGGTTGCGTGCATGGCAGCTGATATGGAACTCATTGACATCACACTGGAACCGGCAAGAGATGCACATGCGGAAATGGAATAGGAAAGCGCTAGAGATGCTAAAGGGCTCATCCCTTGTGATGAGGAAGCAACAGCAGCTGCCGCCACTGAGGTAAGGAGAGATGACAGTGTCGTGGGCGTGGATGGAGGCGTCGGCCAGTCACTCATTTCGCTATCTCCCACAACGTCAACATCAACGTCATCATCATCCAGGGAACAGTCGTCTGTCACAACTGTTAGCAAAGATGTAGGATCATCTTCAATGCTCAACCTCACTCTTTTGCACTCTGGGCCTTGGTAATCGGATTGAGAAGGTAAGGAACAAGATGATGATGACGTAATGAGTGCTGCAGATGATGACGTGGAGGGTAGTAGTGATGATGACGACACGGATGATAAACAGGATGATAGTGCTGCTGCCGCCGCTGCTGAGGATGAATATGAAGACGGTCCGGAGATCATCATGGAGCTCACGTTTGAAAGAGAACAGTCTAGAGATGGATTATTAGTGGAATTTGTGCTGCTGGAGGCCATGCTCGATGTGCAATTTGTAAATGTCACCGAGTCAAGAACGGAAGATGAGGAATCACAGGGACTGTTGCTGCTGCTACTACCATTATTTGTAGAAAGAAGGTTGTTATTACCACTTCCATTGTTGCAAGTAGAAGAGCTGATACTGGTGCTTGAAGAGCTCACACCGTGCATTGCATTATCATCATCATCAATGCTGGAAATGATGCAGGGAGTTGGTGGGATATAAATCTGACTGAGAACAGCTTGAACATCACAGTCATCTTCGGATTCATCGGAAAGTGGTCGTTTTCTTGAATTATGCATGATGGAAGGACTATTATGGTGACTCTTATCGATTGTGATGCTATCAAGAGGGGATGGATCTTCGGGTTCCATCAAACCAGGCTCGTCATCTAGCACCGGCTCATCTACCACAGACAAATCTGTGAGCCTGGAACAAGCAAAACTTTTTCGGTATGAGGAACAAGAACCCAGTCTTGGGGTGTAGCCACCATGACGCATCATTTTCTCTTCTCTCACTTCCCGTTGAAGACGCTTAATTGTGTTATTGATTAGCACTGAGCGACGGAGAAAGCTCTCGGGATCCTCGATCCGTTTCACTTTGGCAAGTGACATTTTCAGCACCTGTGAAATAAAAAGAATAAAAACATCAAGATGGAGTTTAGCTATATTTTTTTCTACTACCACAAGTAGATAAATTAACATGTTGATTAACCTAATGTTTCGTTGTGGTTGTATACATACATACTTACAAAAAGTTACGCATATTATCAACAACTATTATCAGCATGCCATGTAATCATACACCACCACCACCACCACCATATCTCCTTCTTTTTGGCCTACTTATTGTTCTTTCAACCTAGACCTGACTCTGACTTTCTTGCTCGCGCTTTTAGCAGTCTGGCTTTGGCAGCACAAGAAAAGTCACGAACCTCGCTTTGAGTAATCTAAAACCAAGCTGTGCCGTGCCGTGCACCATCTTAGTAAGTAGTAGTAGTAGTGATGATGATGCAGTACTTATCATTAACCATCATCATATTATTATTACCCTTTGCATTCTTCTATGTGTTATACTTTTGCCTCTTCCAAGTGCAAACAAATATGTATAATATGATGCTTGTGATGTGATATATGAATCTCAACTCAACTCACATATCGTGCTCATTGTACTTGTCTTTAAAATATTATCGTGCTGATAATATGTTCACATATCTTCATTAAATACGTACATACATACATGACATGACATTCTAAGTTTCACTTTATCTTGCTTCTCAAATGAACTGATATTTGCTGATTGTGAGTTTTATACATACAAATAAAAAAACGCTAGAGAGAGAGAGAGATGCTTTTATATCAAATATGTACCTCAAAGAAAAAAGAAGGATATGTATAAAGACTAAAGACACATTAATTTATTGTATACTTTCAAGTTGAAAATGACTGCAGGTTGATTTAAATGAGAACTATATTCTTTTCACGATTTTGTTTTTAAAAATACTACATTCTTTAACTTGACTAGGAGCCGAGGGTCAGGCAAACAAAAATAACTAAGAATACTCTTTTTATGAGAAGAAGAAATGCAGAAAAGAAAAGCAAATAAAGGTTTTTATCCTGACACAAGTCATTAGCTAGTTAATTAGACATGAGTCTCACCTAATAACTCTTATCATTACCCCGTTCAAAAAGAAAAAAGTTTCGATTTTGTTGCTCAAGAGTTAAAAAGCGAAAAAAACCCATAAAATCTTAATAGGTAGCACACATTGCATCTGCAATGCACTACAAACCTAATGGAACTAAACTCAAAAGCGACGGAGACTGGTGATGAAGCAGAAAAAGGGGGAGAATGGAAATAAGCATCATCATATCAACTGCTGAATGAGTATGTGGTAGCAATGTATATATAGATAATGGTATAAGAGAGGGATAGCAGTAGAAAGAAATAAGATTCATCTCTTACACCACCATCACCATTATCATCAACCCATCACATTGCCGTTTCTGGATTACTGTTTTCTTTATATATCCACATCGCCTCTACATGCATATTATCTACTCTTTGCGCACTTAACTTAACTTATCAGTGCTTGGATGAATGTAGATCTGTGTTTGTAAAAATATTTTTACTTTTCAAACTATTTTTCTCTCCATTCCATTCTACTACCTACTACTACTACTACTCCACCGACTCTGACTGATCCTCATCATCCATCCTTCCAACAGAAACAAATGTTCGGATAGAGGATCACATAGCAAACGTCATTGGTAATCACTTACGATGCATACCCATCTCTTTTTCCTTTTTTTACATTCCGTATCGCACACAGATGGTTTACTTGTTTATCTGTTTGTGATGTCATGCAACATATTATGCATACATACACACACACACTTTTAAAACATTCTCCCTCATCATCTTGTGTTCTTGTGCTATTTCAGAAACTAAAAGGACTATTACTGCTGCTAAGAATGTATTTTACGGAATGCATACTCACGCATGCCATGCCTCTGCAGCAAGAGATATTAGTAGCTAGCAAAGAAGTTGATGATGAGCAAGATGTTGTGCTTAAAGAAGGCCAACTCAAGTAAAAAAAATGGGAAGTCAAGTCAAGGCAAAAAAACAAAGTATGTATATAAAATGTAAGCGTTCACTACTTTATCAGTAAAAAGATAATGTTCCATAAGAAGTACAGTACAGTTTCTCCATCCGGATGTAAAAGGTGTTGAGAGGTTATAAATCCTTCTTTAATTGCATCCATACTTATGTACTTAAGTATTTTCAACTAAAACATGGATGGATGCATAAGGAAAAAAGTACTTAAATACGTACGGGGTATCCTCGGAAAATATTTTAATTCGATGAGAAGATTGAATACATTAGAATATTTATTTATTTAATTGCATAAAAACTAAAAGGGAATTGTCAGAGACACACAGCATCATGAGTAAAAAAATATTCTCGCCACTTGTGTCAAAATCAACACACTACATGCTATAGAGTTACTTTTTTAGCATTTGGCATGTCAGTTAACTTGATGGCACAAGATGAGAAAACAAGGTTATTTCAAGTTCACTTCTTGGCCTTGTTTCATAATCATCTCACCTCACCATACTATACCATCAGAGAGAATTATGCCCAATCCAAACCAATTCATGCAATATATAGCTCAAAATAAAATGTGGATGGCAGTAGGAGAAGAGGAGTAGTTGCAGTTAGTTTAGCATTCCAAAAACTAATCTTTCATATTTCATTTTACATATACATATGAAAAGTGTACTACTCCTCCATCCATGGTATGGCAAGTAAGACTACAATGGAGTCAGTGCAATAATCATGGCATGGCACTCGAGACACAATAAACGTTACAAATCTACATCTGGTCTGGTCCTTTTCCTTTCTTCAACACTAAAATGACAAAGTTAGCAGGAGAACCGCATAATAGCCCTTTTATTCTCCTTTTTCATAGTTCATCACTTCATTCCTTCTCTGATGTCCTCTCCATTTTGTCAGTGACTACAACTGTGATGTGATGTGTGGTTTGGTTTGGTTTGGATTGGTGAGCGAGTGGAAGTAGCAACTCAACTCAAGTTTATCATGAAATGAAGCAGGTTCAATAAATACATAATAATATGTACACACAGCATGAAGGAGTTGAGCATAGTATTATGAATAAAAAAAAACACACACTCACACAAGGTAAGGTACTCTCACTCACTTCACAACACTAACACACAGAGCCGTATTAAATATGCATTATTCACTTCACTGGCTTTACATTATGCCATCCTATCTACTTATCTATTCATAAGTAATGAGAATGTGTTTCATCTGGTTGATCGATCGAATGAGAGAGAACCAAACCAAACCAAGAGAGAAACGTATCATTATCATCATCATCATCATTGCATCGGCAAGAGAAGAAGACGTATGAAAAACATATAAACACATAAATAAAATATACACATTATATCAAGATTACTGCTCTCACTATGTAGGTCCCTAACGAATCGTTAAAGTAGTATATAGCAGTATATCTATTTTTTCACTATTAGGGATTGACAAATGTACAGCTGCCGCTCGTCTATTTTTCATGCTAATCTTGTACTTGTCAATTTATTTGGATCTTTTGACTACTATATATATATTCTACAGTTAAAGTGAAGAGGACACACACTTTTTACCAAAGTCAAACCAAAACCAAACTCGTGAATATTCACTTAGCAAGACATTTATTGAAACAATAAAGCCATTTAATTGAGAAGACTTGTATAGTTATGTTGTATAGTTAAAATCTTAACAGGATTTCAATACATAACGTTATTTTGCATATTTATTGCATATAGCATGTCAGCGTCGTCGTCAGCTACTCCACTCTGCTTTCCATGTTAGATTTGATGGGCGATAGAATGGGATGGGATGATGGTATGACAGCCTGTATGCATTTATTATGTGTGTCTAAGATATTATTTGAGTTGTCTTACATGTTTTTACTGAAAATCAAACTTTTTGTCAGCTTATCATCATCATCATCATCCCATGTTGTGTTGTTCGCAAGCACAAATACATTGCATAAAAAGGCTAGTTTACGTGAGTGACTGGCTGACGAGGAAAAAATATAGGTAGTGGACTGGCACCTAGAGTGGAGTGGGCCATTGGATTACGTAAACTCACTTCAGTTTTTGTACGTGCTTATGAAACTCTCGGCAGATAAGAATAAGATTGACAAGAATACTATTTTACTAAATTGCGCACCTTGTTCCTATTTCTTTACAAGCACACACGGTTTCAGAAACTTGATATTGATAATTTCGAGAGGGAGAGAAAAAAAGTCATGGACTATGACTATACCTAATGAATTGATTATAATGTATTTTTTTATTGCAAAAAATTATAATGAAATGAATGCTCTTGATCGTGATCCTGAACAACACTTGTTTCAGTGTATAAAAAGTTTTTGCAATGGCAATATCAATGTATTACATTTCGCTCAAGTTTCAAACTTATAACTCCTCTTTTTCCAATATTCCTAATTTTCTTTTACAGGTTCTTTTTTTATGAGGACCGACGACCGACAAGTCAAGACACACATACCATGCATGGATGGATGGATACTTACTTGTATGCATACCATGCCTTGAATGGCATGCAGGCATGCATACATAACACCAAGCAAATAACTAGCACTTTATGTATATATTACTTGGCTATCTACCTACCTATCTTACATGCATGTCAGAAGGAGGATGAGAAAGGAGAAAAAAGAAGGCAGCTAGCAGCAGCAGCAGCAGGGCAGTTAATACAACATAGAACATAGTAGTGGTGTGGTTGGTAAGTAGTAGCTAGTGAATGTGGAGACGAAAAGAGAGAGAGAGAGAGAGAGAGAAGAAAAAAACTAATGTAAAGTAATGGTAGCTGGATGAATATTTCATGAGTTTTTCTCTTCTTCTTTTGCTTTACTACCATTCTTTCTTACTACTATCTGGCTTGCTCCTCTTTTTATTTCATTTTATGTATCTGTGTAAAGCTTTGTGAGCCATATGAGCTTCTTTTTCCTTAAACTTAGTCTGTTTTTATCGTTTTTTACACAGCCTTTCTTTTTTTCTCTCTCTTTTTTCCGGTGTTCATAAGAGAGAAAAAAGTGTATCCGCTAGTAATGTGTATTTTAATAACGTTCCTGTTTCTTACTATATACATAGGTGGTCTCTCTTCATATGTAAGATTCATATAGATATTATTGGCGTTGGCAAACGGCACAACAATAGTAATAACACTTTTCTTTAACATTTTTCATTCATCCATATTCCTCCATGTTTATCACATCACAGAGAGAAAAGAGTTGCTTGAATATGCAACGCAATACAATACAATACAACCAAGAACAGTCGAACCGAACCGAGGAGGTAAGCATCATGATGATGATGGTGATTGTAACAAGCAAACCTTGTTCTTTTGTTTTCTCAAGTAAAAAAGAAGGAGAGAAAAATGTCACTTGTCACTTTGCAATACGAGGTTCCTATGAGATATTTGAAGTTTAAACTTGCACACATAGAAAATTTATACTTTACAAAGATGAAGGGGGATGTAATAGTCGCTACAAATAAAATAAGTAACAAAAAATAACTTTCAATGAAATCCAAGGGGTTTTCCTCCTTTAATACTTGTCAAAAGTTGAATTCAAAGTAAAATTTTCCCACATAATGTATTTGTATTATGTATAAATGTATAATATGTAGTTTTGTTTTGCTACATCAAACCATTTCATTGCATTCACAGGAAGATGCATGCAACGGAAGATACAGCTTTTGTGCATTGTCATAAAAAAAAAGATTTTCTCAAAATGCAAAAAGTTGCAAGGTTAAAATCCGAAGGAGCATGCACGAGTCAGATTTTTTTTGTGGATGAATTACCATTCAGAAACATTATATGAGTATGGGTGCATGAGTATATAAAAACATATAAACTCTTATATTTTATGTTCCTGCTAGGATATCCTGTTTGTATTTGAAAAGTAGCCAGGCCAGGCCAGAGCTCCGAGCCCGAGAGCTATATCAAAGCTATCAAAGCTGCTTTTCCTTTCTCGAGCCATATGTATTGCTCATTTACTTATTGGGATGTAATGCAGAAGGCAAGATAAAAAGTTAATTGTACAATCGATCTGAGGTTCCACAACAACATACAAAATTACAAATACAAGCCGCAGACTACATATATACATATATAATATTACCTTTTAGACACTGTATAAACATAAACCTATAAAAATCATCATCATCATCATCAACACCGCAACAAAACAACAGAGGAAAAGTGACTTTACTCGAGTGAAAAAAACCGCACGGTAGTTTTTTTATAGAGTTGTGAGAAACATAAAGTGCAAAGAGGCATGGTTAATGTTTAAAAAGAAGGCTGACTAAAAAATGCATAGTAAAAATTTGTCCGCTAATATCGCATAAGTTTTCTGCTAACGAACCAACTTGCTTTTTATTGATCTATGAAAAGACTAGTAATAACCGAGAGGTTTCCCTATGAAATGCTCGGTTTGAGACTTGAGACAAAATATATTTCAATCATTTTTTCGACAAGGAAGGCGGTGTACTATGTACTTGGTACATTACAAGTTTACAAGTAGTGTGGTGCCATACCGTGTCCTCTTAAACAGTCAAAATAAAAATAAGTTTTTTTTCGTCTTTTTACTTAATCCGGATAAAATGTGAGGCACATGTATGAGCCCAAGGTTGATGATGTGGATAAATATGAAGAGAAAAATATAATACTCTTTATGGAGTGCAAAAACATTGTAAAGAAAAGCGGATGGGAAAAGTAAAAAGCAAAACCGAAAAGGGAAACTTTCAACAACTTGGCTGGGGGTAAAGCAACTAACTTACCACTTGCTTTTTTCTCCTCCTTTCTATACTTATTGGTATAAAACATGAGGATTTCGCCTTATAAAATATATACATTTGACTATTCATTCATATAAAATATTTATGCATGTGTTCACCAGTCATCCAAAAGTTACTTATTCCATTCTACTGGTTGGTGGTCTTCCACACACACACACACATTCAGATTATATTATATCCATGCAGTCACTAGTCAGTACTTGCACATTTTGCGACCCATACACAACTCCGCACTTTCACAGAACCGAACGTACAGAAGAAAGAAAGAGAGAGAGAGAGAAAAAAGTTAGTTAAAGTGGCAAGTTCCCATTTTGACACATGCGGACATTACAAACATTGTATGCACATAATATTTACTTACAACACAAATGAATATATAGTAACAATTTTGAGCGTTGCTTATTCCAATATCATGCACATAACTACATATATGCATGCCCACCATCACCGTCAACATCAACACACATGACATCGCATCGTATATCGCCTCGTCGTCGAGGTTCCTATATGAACATGTGAAATAACGAACATATATATAGTCAGCAAGAGCAACACCCTAAGACGTATACTTAGACTTAAACAAACTCACACTACTCGCGAGTCCTCACGGACAAGCAGAAAAAGAGCTATTTGGTCTCGCAGTGGTTGACACCATTTTTCATTCTGCACTGTTGAGCATACAAATAAATTTTTGCTCTTTTATGTTTCCACGTTAGTAGTAATAGGTGGTAGACACAGGACGAGAGGCGACAAACGTTGTGAGAATCAGGTTATCCAAATTCAACGCACCACAAGAATTTGTCTTTCTCTGCTAAAAACTCCTGTATTATAATGACGTGAATTGCATATGGTAGGTACATATTCTTCCATGCCAAGAGTCCACATATTTCACTCATTTATTGGAACACGCTGCTTCGACTTTTTTCTTAAAGCTTATTATTTTGTAGGAAAAAATTGCTTCTGATGTGAGTTTGTTTTTGGTCAGTTCTCAAATCAAAATCCCATTTAATTCAATCATTTTGAGAATAACATATTTATTACTCTCAGAGTCTCATGTAAAACCAAATGTGGGCATGTATTTCAGGAAGGAAACCAATCCAATAGAAAATTAAGTTACAGTTTTGTATTTGTATAGAAATTTTTGCAAAGAGTTACCGTTACCGTTACCTCCCGTATTATATAATATAAAACGTTTGAGGGGGGAGAAAGCAATATAAATTTGAGTTCAATAACTGAGCCACTTGGAACAAAAGGGGCATTTAGTCCTACTCCCACTTAAGCTATTGAGTTGCGAGGAGTAATAATGTGGAGCTCCTTGAATAAACCCGTAATAGCCCTTATTTTGATGATGGTGCTTAGCATTAAACTCATTCTTCGGTATCATTACACCATACCATATAGAAGTATTACTATGTATAGGTACGTACCGATAGGATGCACTGCAGCAACGAGAGTTGGAGTCATTGTTACTACTTAATTTAATAGAAATCCGAAAGCATGCCGAGATGACTTGAAAGGCCATAAAATCTCCAAGTTACTTACGACCAACGACCCAAGCAGGGCCTAAGCTGGGAGTACTACTGCTTAGCAAAAATATACCTATACAACATCATCCATATTATCAAAAGCAAAGCTAGCCGCACAGGAAAAAGCTAGACAGGCGAGGTCTGACAAAAAAAACGAGTTGTGGTTGCTAACTGGCTCTTTCGCCCCTGCCTTGTTACATGAACATATAAGTATGTTATGTAGTAGTATATATATTATAACCATGTGATGCGAACCAATTCAATTCAATCTACAACTACTTATTCCCTTCTGTTCTCGCCCTGCCTGCCTGTCGGCCTCTTGCCTCTTCGTTTGCTAACAGAAAGTAAATAATTACTCCGAGTCGTAACCCAAATTGGAGAAATTAATTACATACTGGACTTACACCTGACGACTCTATGTACATAATATATATATACATGTTACTCTCTATGTACTGAGGATAACCCCATTTTTCTTCTTCTTGAAATAGGTTCAACAAGAAAGAGGAGAGAAAGAAAGGTGGAGAATGATGCATCGTGTAAGGAAACCGCATAGAAAAATGCAACAATGCATTAATATGTACTCATGTAATTAATATGCACTAAGGTGGATTATTATATCGCTATCAAATTTTCATATCAACATCAACTGACTTGTACTGGGGATGTGATGAATCATTACATTACAATGCGCCATGCTTCCGCTATTGTGATTCAATTAAAATTTGTCATCACAAAACAGTTATACTTGACCGCTAAATCAAGTGGATGAAACGAAAGTTTCAAAAGCCGCTTGATGATGGCCGGACACAAGCAATCTACGCTCTGCTAATGCAGTGTAATAACAGGTATCAGATCAGCAGCATCAGCTAAAAGTTCAATTTTCAAATGATGCGATACGATACAATGTTACATTTATGTTATTCCCTTTGTTAGATCGACAGCGACAGCATATTTTATTATCAAGAAAGAATCTCTACAACAACTCCAACAAGCCCACTCAGAAAACAGGAAGGTATACATAAGTTGGAGTAAAGAAACCAAAACTCTTAATGCACTTAAAGCGTCTAGCAAAATAAAGGACAGTTTCGGTATGACAAAGCATCCCAACACTCATACATAATAATAAGTGTGTATAGGCGGAACACACTCTCCAACATTTGGACAATGAAAAACATTTTATTATGCAGTAATATGCAACGGGATATGATACGATACAACATTATTATGTAAGTTAGATCAAACTGCACATCACCATATCCGTTTGATATCCTATCACATCTCATCTCATGTTTTCCTAGTTTCCTCAAAACCAAGCTGAGCCAAAACCAGAGAGATGTGTAGATATGTACATGCTTACTTCATTTTTTGGTATGTGTTCCAAGGCTGCTCCTCTACCAACAACCACTAACTGTCCTGACTGCCTGTCCTAAACACTGACTGACTGACGACTGCTGCTGCTGCTCCTGGTTTGTTGCCTTGCTTGCGTTGTCTGCTAGTTTCAGTAAGCAAATAGCTATAAGCTTCAGAGACGCAAGAATAGTGGTATCTTTTTGTGCTCTTTGAGTGAGTGAGTGAGAGAGAGAGAGATCATGCTGGTGAGAACTTTTAACCATGCCATATGCCTTTATTATTATACGAGACCATATATTGCCCCTTGAGGTTTTATTGCATTAAAAGTGCAGAAAAATGGGAGATTTACGCACTGTTGCTCTCACTCTTTTCCCTTTTAGCTTTGCTCACTTACAATTTATGTGGATGTACATTGTACATATGTATATCCGTATATACTTGTGTACATATTCTATGAGTGCATGAGCAGTTTTTTTCTGAGCTGCTAAGCTGGTAAACCAAACCAGCTTGCTGACTTGACTTTAAGTTTACATACATTTTTATAGTGCATGTCCATTGTAAATACTTCACAGGATTCTAGAAGACAGTTCAACATCCAGAATTATTAATATGGCATACCCATAATAACAAAAGCACGCACATTCATTAACTCTAACATAATTCCTTTATTCACAAAAACCTTTCCGAGTCCCGAGCTGAAACTACTTTATTGCATGCAAAATTAAACAAAGTGAAAAAATACGCAGTATAGTATAAGGGCGACCGACGAGTATGAAAACTTAAATAATATTTATTCAAATTATCGCGAAAGGAGATATAAAGAATACTTCTGCTTCTCAAATTTTTTTCCTTGTTTTGTCAGCTGAAAAGTAATAATGCGCATCCAACAAGAAAATTTTTCCAAACATTTCTTAAATTTTTATACATAAATACACAAAGTTGTTTTTGTTGATTATGATATGATGATGCATGGATTTTGTCAGGGGATAAGCTATAATAATCATTTATGTTGATGTTCACATATCTTTGTAAGTAACGTTGATCATATTATTGCAATTTTTTTTGGTAGCCTCTCTCTTGTGATTTCTCGTAACTGACTCCATGTCAGTCTCCTGTCTTTTCCATCTTGTTTCACTTTTGAGATGTTGGAAGTGAAATATTATACTTTGTTGAGCACGCAAGAGAGAACTTTTTTTCTTTCGTCTGGATTCTAAAGAGTCATGGTTAAAAATTAAGATTTTCCGTCGGAAAAAAATTATTCTGCTCGTGTGCCAAAAATATTAGCATCCTAACTAGACTATTTTTTTCTCCCTATACTTAGTATTCAATTGTGCGGATTTTCAAACTCATTCAAGCATCAAATATCTATATCACAAGACTAAGACAAGTTGGTTTGTATTTCTATATAGGTTAGCAAGTAAAAAAACAGTCCAGAAGACAAGTTTTTTCTTCATAACATGATTTTTTCTTTGAGATGATCATCCATCTATTATAAATCTGTCAAAATCATCATAATCCCACAATTTTTACACAAGTGATCTACAGAATGTTTGGAATCTTGTATTATGAGCTTGAGAAAGAGAGTGCTCAGTGCCAACAAAAATAGTCACTAACTGAAAAAGATTACATACTTTGTAACAAATATATACATTCATTCCATCATTGCCCTCTTCTCGTCTTTTATATAGAAAAACGCGAGCAAATACTCCCTTCATTTCAAACATGCACAGTATCATTACCGCGCATATACTTTCAAAGAGAATGTCAGAAGCAGAAAAGCCAAAGCCACCGTAATTTTTTTTCTTGTAAACACTACTTTTTCATGCAAACACTCAGGTCACGGCCTACTTTTTCGGGAGAAAATAGTTATTTACTTACTATAATATTCATTGGGCTCATATTTTCAATATAATACCACGTATGAAACTTTTTAAAAAAAAAAAGGAGAATATATGAATGAGAAATTTACAACAAGGAAAAAAATTGTTTAAGAAACTAAATGAATAAAAGATGGACTTAAAGTACATGTACACAATGTCAAACGTTCATAGTACAACTATGCATGATATAATATAAGCATGTGGTTTTTTTGGTGGAACATTTTTTTAAATGTTGTTACAAAATGCATAATAATAAAGACACAAGAGTGAAGAAGAATTATTTTGCATCAACTACAAACTACAACTGCACCTCGGATCGCGTCGAGAGAGTCGAGACAGAAAATAAAGAAGCTCCATTGTGTTGTGAGTGTCATGCATATTGAGCATAAAGACCTTTTGCTCACACTGCACTGGTGCATTTCATTTCATTTCATTCGGACCAATGTTACCGCATTATCCCCAAATATAATGAGTACATGACATGCTATGCTATGACTGGCAAAATGCAAGTCGGTAGCTAAACCCAAAAACTGAGTGATGTGAATGTGATGCTTCTGATCTGATGATACATAGCTCTGTGCGCTAACAAAACTGCTGAGTGAGTAGTGAGTAAGTACGTACGGTATTATAAGGACAAGAAAGAGGATGACGATAAATGCATAACATAATATATAATATGCATACAATATGTTTGAAAATGGTTTGGTTTAGTTAGGAAGTAGCAGCAGCAGCATGTTTGAGTGACAGGGGAATGATGAAGACTTTAAAAGTCACTTGCATGCTGAGGACTTGATTTGATGTTGATACTTGAACATAAAAATCACTCACGGATAAACAAAAAGAGATTATAGAATGCTCAAATTGAGGATGAGCTCTCTTTCTGCCCTGCTCACTCTCTACATGAGTGCAAAACAGATGTACACGTTCCTTATATTCTTATTCAAAAAGAGAACCGTTTTACAAGAAAAAAATAATTTGCTATTTACTTCTTTTACATTTGGCTTGAAATTTGACATTCTTCTTTCTTCCGTATAAATTTTAGTTTTCAAAGCTTTTGCAATGGGTATAGCATAGCCTTAGCGGTTTGTGATTGTGATGATGATGATGATGTGATTGTGGAGTGATATGCACCTCCGAAACCTCTTGCAACTAGATTTTTATCTCTGGTTGCATTTTTAGATTGTCAAATGCACACTAATACAATAAAGGAATGTGTTTTTAAGTATGAACGGTTGTTTTTTAATTCACAACATGTTCAGCTCCGCATCCCAAGCAAACTTGAAATAGTTGGAGGATATTTGCTTTTAGAAAAAGAAAAAAATGCTTTGGCACCATTTGAAGCTTTGCTTTCCAAAATTGCTCACTCTTCTTGTTGCAGAGATATAGTCGCCAGTTTGAAATTTTTGTTAAGGCTCATGTGGTTTAGCGGGTGATATGTAGAAATGTAAATGAAATAGAAAAAAAAGGTTGTTTGTTGCTGAATACACTTCACACGCTATACATAATATGTATGTATATACTTTGATGTTTTGTCATGGGTGTTATTCCATTTTCCCACATAAAAAGCAACAGCAAATACTAATGTTTCTCATCATCATCATCGTCATCATCAACATCCGCACCGTAGTGGTTATCACCTCAAACTATGATGAGGATAGTACTGCTTTGGGAAGTGAATCCTATTCAAAATTTCCCTAATCTTGTGTAATCCCTTGTGATTTAAAAGCTGACGAATGTGATCCATTCGTTATTTGTTTCATCGTGTATGAAAAGTTTGTTTGAAGATGATCTGATGACTACTATGATGAAACGAAAGAAATCGACAAAAGCCCAAGTATCATCAAACAGTTGTAATATGTCTGTAATAAAGTAAATAGAAATTTATTTCAAGGAAGGAAAATCCCAAGGAGCCACATCTTATATAATAAAATGCAAAATTCATCAGCTCCATTTGGTGTCTGGTTTGAAGGAGAAGAAGAAGAAAAAAAACATTCTTATTACAAGGAAGGCGGCTAAAGTATAAATAATGATTTAACAACATAATGCAGTCGTAACAATCTCAAAAGAAAGCAATCAAAAAGGAAGGAAGGAAATCTGCTTTTTACACAAAAGAAATGGAGAAGAGATAGAAAAAAAGAGAAACACATAAAAAAAAGAAAAGAAACTGAGGGGAATTAAAGATGAAAACCAAAAGAGTATAGACAAGAAGAAAAGACCGAAAATCGGATTCACCGACAGAGGCCGACCTAGAAAAGAGAAGAGGAAGGAAGAAATAAGAAGCATCAATGTTATATATGTAATATATATACATATAGCTCACTTCCAGCTCTCACTCTTTAGCTCACAAAGGTTCGAGCTAGACGATCTGTATGTGCGTGGAAGTTTATGCAGTTATACAGTTTTTTTTCTTCTTCTTGTGTCTAAAAACTTCTGTGCAGCTGGAATTTCTGGAATATTATTATAAGCGAGGGAGACACAGTAAACTCCAGTCCAAGTCCAGTGAAGAGAGAAAGGAGTATATAGGGATGTGAAGAAGTGAACGAGCGAATAGGGAGAGGCACAAGAGAGGAAGAGTAGTAGTAGTATTCCATTGGAAGAAGAAAATGTGAATGTTGTTGCTGGAATGGGAAAATGGTTTTCAGAGAAGAGATTCACTTTGCTCCTGTCAGACTCAAACCTTTCTCGCTCTCTCTCTTTCCACTCTACTCTTGAAAGTAGTATGTGATGTGATGATGCACATACATTTTGTGTAGTTTCATGCTCACTCACTTTCATTCTCGGTGCAAAAAGTAGTCTACCGTTGCGTTACTATTGAAGGTGGTTGGTGGTGGTGGTGGTGCAAGTTATGTAAGAATAGGTTTACGTACCTACCAAAATGCATACTTTTCTCCAGAAATTCGAAAGAGTAAAATATATGGTAGTTCTAGCTAGTATGTATTGCATGCAACCATCATATCATCAAACCATGAAGCTCGTTTACTACTATAAGGTTCCTCTTTTGCTACGAGCCTCTTTTTCCATTGAAATTGTAAAAGGACGACGGAAAAGCAGCAAACTAGACGATTACGTATGTTATGCTATACTCTTGTTACAAGACAAGCGGAAGGAAGGTTATATACGGTACTTCTTGTACTTTTTGCTTCATACATCAACTCTTCGGTAAAGAAGAAGAAAAAGAAAAAAACCTGCTTCGCTCAGCTTTCAGCTCAGCTCCCATTATTATTATGGTACAATAGCATCATGAATGCTACCACTTTACTAAAAGATGGGCAACCTGAAAAGTGAGCTCTTCTCTTTTCTCTCTCTTAGCTCTGGGCCATCGACTTTTCATGAAATACTAAACCATGAACAATTTAACTTTAGCTCTGAAAAAAATGTATCTTCTGATCTACTGTTACATATTCATGCCCACACACAGTAGTTCGTGTTTTGGTATTACATCTGCTCTGCCTGCTCTCACTTCTCTCCTCCTGCCTGATATAAAACCAAAACTCACTTGAACAAAAATGCAATTTCCTTCACATGGTTCTACGTGTCCTGTAATCTGTAATATTGGCAGTTTTGTACTTGCTTCATAACTATGTATTAAAAAAATCACAACCTTTCATATCATAAGTTAAGCGGTGAGTAGGATACATAAAATATATTAATAATTTTATAGCAAAATTGACCTCAAACTGCAAAGTGCAAGCAAATGCTTATGTAAATGGGATTGCATGAGCCACATCAACTAATGCACGATATGCTTCCAGACACGAACGAAAACGAACTCATTTTCATCCTCGGAGAGAGAAAGCATTATCGTAATTCTGAGAAAGGGCAGTTCCAAGCATTGTTTCCTTTTTGACAATTAAAAGAAAACGTATAGGTTATAAAATATAATAATATTTTCTGAAATGCCACTTTAATTATTGGGTTTGCTTGATATACTCAAACTGCTCATTATTTGGAGATTAAAAAAGTTGCTCCAGAATAAAATATTCGTTCATTATGATCACATCACATGAGTTTAAACACCACCGTCACCATTCCTGTGACGGCAAAGGTGCACACATCACATCCAAATTATATTTGAGACGCATTAAAAAGCTCATTAGGAAACGCATTAGTTTGGCATTGGAAATGGGTTCTTCTAAGTGACAGATCAAATGGTTATATACGACTAGACTATACACTAAACTACTGGTGAGCTTTGTGAAGTTCGATGACTTCTTGAGAAATTCGAGCTCCAAGTATCACGTACATACATACATACATCCATAAATGCATGGTTAATGTAGATTGTAGTTATGTAAAGATTAAAACTGGGATCTCACTCGACACTTACAACGCAATCTTTATTTTAAACTAAAGAGTGCTGATTTCATCAAATGATAGTGAACAAGACTTTCATTTCATATGAGTTTTCGCAACTCTCCTCTCCTCCAACCCATGTGTGATTACTTTGGTGGACTTTCTGTGAAATAAAATTTATGGAAAAGTTTTGAAAAATGGATAAAATGAAGATGCTACAAGAAGCAGATCACGTAGCACACACCACACCACACCACATGTAATAATACCTATCATCAATCATTCACAAAGCTATAGCTACATTGTGTAATTTAACGTGTACCATCTTTCATCCCATGCCATGCCACCTCCTATATATAGGCACGAAATGGCAACGTTTTTTCCTCCATTTTCGATCATCAGTGTAACACATGAACTTATTGATCTTTGACCTCACCTCACCGAAAGTAATAACGAAATAGAAGGTGATATGGTATGATATGATGTGATGGCATAAAGGAAAAACTTTTGAGTCATCCTTCCCATCATCCATACAAAAGTAAATATCATCATCATCATCACCCATAAGTTGAAACAAGTTTGAGTTTGAATAGGAGAAGAGTTATAATACACACGCTCATAAAAAGTAGACACTTTGTACAAAAAAAGAAGCGAGAGAGAGAGAGAAAAAAAAGTTATTTTCAAGTGCTTAAATTCATTTCTCTTTTGGCTCTGTTGCCAACAAATACATTCATTTTTTTAAAGACACTTTACTGTTTGCTGGATTGGATTGCTGATACAGCTGTGCTGT
The DNA here is from genome assembly GCA_964034955.1 of Orchesella flavescens. Lineage (NCBI taxonomy): Eukaryota > Metazoa > Arthropoda > Collembola > Entomobryomorpha > Orchesellidae > Orchesella > Orchesella flavescens. The sequence continues at coordinate 6,462,848 of OZ035957.1, forward strand.
GTGACCAACACCATTGCTTGATGATGATGGTGAGGTGCTGCTACTCGAGCCAGTGTAAAAATGCATTTTATAAGCAATAAAACTTATTATTACACATAAGTCAATTTATCAGTGTGTTTTGTAATAAAGATTTAACACAACCACATACAGAGGTAATAATAATATCTTCTGTTTTGCCTGGTAGACCAGACCTTGCTCGATTTAAATTTACAAACGTTGAACGTAGATGATTAATCTTGATGATGATGATACGTAAATACGAACCATTTTATTTTCCCAATAATTTTCCAATATAAAAAAGAGTCTTTATGAAAAATGCCATTAATGGGATATTTTACGTGAATAGCTTACAATGTGTATAAAATTATGTAAAAACTTTTGAAGAGCAATTTGAAATATTAAAATTTATATAGTATTTTGCTGAGCTCACACTTTAAAATCTTATCAGCAGCACTTGAAAAGCCCGTACATTAAAGTACTTTTGTATTGACGTCTGTACATATTATTATCATCAATGTGCATAGAAATATCAACAGCAACTTAACTTCAGTCAGTGTACCTTGCCTTGCCAGTTGCCACCACATCACATATCACATCATTCATACTATATACCATGCCACACACAACCTCAACCCACCTCAGTATCAGTATACCTTTTTGCTCATAAGTAAACAGCAGCAGGTTTGAAGTGAGCGATAAGTTCTCAACAGAAAGTGATAAATGATAGGCCTTGCTCACTTGCACACAGAAAAAAACATACATTCATTTATATATATTATCTATCTTCATACATTGAACTACAATACTCATCTAGACTCTAGAGAATGAATATATATGATCATGATCCCCCATGCCTTTTTAGTGATACAAGTGTGAGTACATTGCAAGGTGAGCTTAAACTTTGCTCTTGTGATGATAATGATAATGAGGATATATTATGTACATACATATTTTTTTTGTAAGTTTCATACTTACTACTCAACTCAAACCGTAATGGTTTTAACCGTATAACCTATAATAGTTTTATGCGATTTTAAGTGCAAACTTTGAAGAATAATTTTCCACATTTTATGGCACCCATCACCATATTATATGCACATAAATATTTGTTGTTTTTTTAAATACTAAATAAAATTGCAAGCAAAACAAAAACAAGTTGTTACTGCTGATGTGGTTGGTTAATGTGGCTGTGGCTATCATAATATTCTTCATTACATTTAAGTTCTCGGTTTACCGTGGTCAAGTAATAAAGTAGTAGTAGTAGTGATGATTGTGATTGCAAAGGAGTGACAATAATTTTCCCATATTTTTCATTGCATTGTATTTTGTATTGTATTGTCTGTTATGCTATAATTGTGAATCAAAAAGACCGATCTTTTACATCTGCTATATGAATGCATTTCTCTCTGATGTTTGTTGGGGGAAGAAATGGAGGAGATGAGAAATAAAATGATTATGAAAGGACATGCGGAAATAATATGTAATGAGTATGTACAGATTTTTTGAAACGATCAAAGAGGAACAGAGGGGTCTAATAAGTATACATACGTACACACACATGAGGACAAGGGGGAGATTGGATTGGATTGAACCTAAAGATTCTCACAGCATGATGGCATGGCCATTGTAATGCGCTAATATATACCAATACCAACTACCAACCAGTTGTTTTTCAGTAGGCGTTTATGTGTAAACTCCTTTTTGTACGGGAATATATGTATGTATGATATAAAGCACACGCTTTTTTTTACTTCTATTGTATATTATTCTTCAAAATATCGATCATTTGAAGAAAAGGAGCAATTTCGAGCAACTTTATCCTTTATACTACACAAGAAGCATATAATAATATCCTACATAGATGATATTGTATGAGCATTGCACCAAGAATGCTGCCTTTATTTAACTGTCTGAACTGTGAGGCTGACTGTCATATCACTTCACTTCAGATTGAATTCATTTGGACACACACAACCACACGACATAACATGCACTATATATCACGTCACAGTAAAGTGTGAAAAGAATGCATTCATATAAAATAATATAAGGAATGTACGGAACGTAACGTAACGTATGTGATGTGATCCTAAATAGTAGGCTGCTGCATCTCTTATCTCATAAAAATGAAAACGGTACATATGACTGTACCTTATCTCTCTCTCTAAAACTACAAAGATATTCTTTTTTCCTAGTTATTCCTTCCCTTCACAAATTTACACATGAGACATGTGAGATGATGGGGAAGGAAGTGAATTCCTTCTTTAGTGTATATTACCACTTTTTTGCGAAACTCAAACTCAAATCACTCGTTTTCTGAATGGGGGAGCAATATTATTGTTTTTTTCTGTTGAGTGATAAAAAAGGGTTGAAATACATTCGATTTTTCGTTGCAACGCTTCATCATCATCATCATCATCATTTCCATTTCAATTCACTTTACAACATTCGTAATGTATTATATTATATCTCATCATGAACATGGAGCCAATGAAATAGTTTTTCTTTATGGAATACTATTCAGTTCCTCCAATTTTCTTGTCATTTTCATGCACACGTTTAGATATTTTTCATTTTTTATCCTTCTTTATCATCATCAGCCCTGCTTGTTGCTGATTTTGCGGAGGAGGAGGAGGATGATCATGAGACAAAATGTAGGTGGACCAATTTATGCATGCAAAGGGCAAACCTAGTAATTATGGAAAACATTTCCCAGTAATAAATGGAAAACATGTGCCTAAAGCGTTAATGTATGAATTAGGCTTGTGAGTTTCGATATTTCACGTTATTAAGCATGTGAGTCTATTAAAAGCTGCCGGGCGTGTTAAATAAAATGTATGAAAAAGATGAGTTGAGATTTTTGTATATATAGTGCTGAATCATAAAATAATACCACCATAAATACATGTGACAAGATCAAAACTAAGTATGTTTATGGAATTAATAATAATTGTTTACTTGTTTCAAAGTTAAGGAAGCCAAGGTAAAAGATTGAGCATGTATATAGTAAAAAAAGAATGGATTCGAGGTAAGTGCCTACAGTCATTTTTATCAACTATATTTTCGTAGGATGTCATACATACGTTCCTAAATATACTTTGCTTTGTTTGTCCTGTATTGACGGACTGATAATTTGCGACGACAAGGTGTGCTTGCTTAATGATCAAATGATTATAATCGTGACTTTCGATGCCTATTTTTACACGCTAAACGTTTTCATGCTCTCACTATCATTTTAGTAGGCTTAATCTATTATCCTTCCCAGTCACCAGCCGTTTTAGAGAATGATTCTTGTCATGAAAAAGCTATCATTCAAAATGTTAAATTTTTCCTCAATTAGTATCACCAGCCATAATTTTTTTTGCGTGAATAAATGAAACATTTCCCTTGAATTGAAGCTTAATCCAATCGAAATCTTTGTGTTGTAGAATTAAATGCACTGTTGGCTCTGGCTTCATTACAACACAACGTGACTCGTAACACTACGAAAGGAATATATATGAATGAGTTGCCCAAATAAACTGCAACTGTTTATGGAGTTTGATGCGTTTGTTCATCCACTAGCAAATTTATTGCAGTTTATATATATATACTCATCTCTTACAATTTTATTCTATTCTAAAAAATAGCAGTTTCATCTTTTAGAGAGAATTTTGATTTTAGTAAACATATATGTTTATGACAGCTCGCCGTGATACAATCCGCAATTGAATAGTTACCTTGAAAATTTTCTGCGTTGGGGGTTCCCAGTTGGCTGTATATAGTGACTAACTACAATTACCTAGTCCCCTATTTATGCTTTGTACCCCATATTTTGAGTACATACATGATTATGATGTAAAACATATACATTTGTACGAGGTTCTCGGTGGTTCTACTTTTTTCCACGGTTTGTTCAAAGCGATCAATAAGTTTGACAAAACTATACCAAATCTGTTTCACGCGTGTGAGTCTTTCGCAACCACATTTTGTATGTATGGACGCGTGCAGCAGATTTGTGACGTACATATATGTTATATAAATGCATCAGAAATGATGAAAGAGGAAAATTATTGAAACCCAGGAAAAAAATTAATTTAATCCTATACTCACTACTCCACATAGGTGCTTCTGTTGCAATTTTTTTACATGCATAAAACAGAATAATCGTTGGAAAATATCCAGGGAGTATATAGTACATAGGTTAGCACAATTTTTTCCCACACTTTATGCTTATCTACAGAATTTAGGGCTGTCGGTGATATTCTTTTATATTAAAAGACTGTTAAGTATTTTGTTGCAATGAAGGACTAAATTATTAGCTTTTTTAGGTTAATATATTCCTTTACTTGCCCTCCCTTCATTCATTCCCTTTCTTTCAGTCATTCATTCATTTCAATTTCATTCAAGGAGAGTTGCTAACTTGATTGCCATACGGGTTTGTCTGGTGTGTGTGTGTGTGGTGTATACAGAACAGTACATTAATAGACACACGGGAGAATTGAGAAGAACACAGGAGCAAATTACAACTTGAGTGACACTTAACTTTGTGCTTTGTGTCAAGTGGTGAAGGCCCACTTGTAATGCCAACTTTTTCCCCAACGTGAATTTTCCTTTCTTCTCTCTCTCTTCCTCCTTCTTTCCCTTTTTCTATGTAATACTACTACTACTACTACAAATGCTCCTCGTCTCGTCGTCTCCTTCTCAAAATGTGTATATAGCTTATAGCACATTCATTCGGCTGCTAAGAAATATAAAGGTGCATACGTCTTCTGTGAAACGCTTTGTCTCCATCTCCATGCCTGTGCTTTACTTGCTGCTTGTGCCTTTTACGTAAGACTAGAGGGAAGAGTAATGGTAGCTATGTAACATGTACTTTTCCAATATTTTTATCTTCTTTTTTCCACTTGCAAACAAGCTATATAAAGTCTTACTTACCACCACACACCACCAGACCAGACCAGACCAGTATACTACAATATCGCATCGCACACATTCATTTTCTTCATTCCATTTTTTTACTTTTCCTCGTCTCTCTCCTCGACCCATTTATTTTTGCGCCGACCAACAAGCCAGCATACAGAAGTTCTTTCTACTCAGCAAAACCATACCATGGGAAAGAGAACGAAGCGGACCCTATTATAGCTGCAGCTACTAAAAAACTCGGATCCATTTTGCTATGTTTGGCTGTTGAGCCCGCACTTATGTGACTGTTTGTTCAGTCCTTTCTCCATTTATTATTCCTCTCTCTCACACTCACTCTCTCTTTCCTATTCTGTCTTGTTTTTCTGTTATTATCCTTGTTATATGTACTCTTTCCCTTTCTCCTGTATCTTTCAAAAATAATACTGCCCTCTTCTACTCAGATGTGGGGTGGTACAATAATATGCAAAACTCTATATACTCTATATTATATTATTCCATGTCCATTTTTTTCTGTATACGTATCTTTCTATCCTACGTTTTTTTCACGTTGGGAAAGTAGTGGCGATTGCCATTCATTTTATCGAACTTGTTGAAGAATAAATGGTGGGTATGAAGCATAAAAGAGGGGCATTATGATGGTTTTGTGGGAACAGCATGGGATGGATGGTGTGGTGGTCTTTTGGTGAATAAAATAAATGGACTTTAATTCCTTCTCTTCACTCACTCATTTCCTTGTATCTATAACTTTATAGTATAGATGTAGTCAAAGTCAACCATCACTTGCTTTCGTTACGCTTTCTGCTTTCACACAAAATCAAATTGCTTTGCTTTTGACCTTCATGCCTTGCCACTGTCATATTTATTATGCATACATATGTGTCTGTGTGTGTATTTTATATGGTTTCACTTTTTTGGCTTTGAAGTTTAAGAAGCCTCCCACATGAAATCATATTCGGTTCAATTAGCTTTCCATATTAAAAACGTCGAGTACATATTTGTACTCTGAGTATTGAGCAACGCAAATACAAGACCTGTTACGTATTTACTAATACTACGACAAGTTTAGTCTTCCTGATTCTATTTATTTTTCGCCACATTCTATTTTTGATAGTAGCAGTGAAGAAAGAGCTAGGGCTCATCTAATTTTTCTTTGGTAACCTGATCGATACAAACACATAAAATACATATTTATACATTCAACTCAACTTGTTAGAGAGGTCCTTTATAGCAGCAAACAACCAAAAAATAGCTACAAATGGTTGTGTTGTGTTATGACTGATGGTTCGTGTGTGCATCATCAAATTTCTTTGTATCACGCAACATCCATTCTCTTCTGCTGGAAGGAGCTGTTTTTCCTCCTTTGCAATTTAACTTTTGTTTAACAATGATGTTCCTATATATTCAACAGCAGTAAAACTGCATGTAATGTACATAATCCTGGAAAGGTTTGGACATGAACATGGTATGTAATACTTATGTATAGTAGTCTTATAGTTTGTGATAATGACGTCAGCCACTTTGCTAAAACACTCAAGTTGCGAAATAGTGTTGAAGCTTTGTATATGTATGTGTACATTATAGTAATACTACTGCGACTTGAACAACATGCCAATGTCAATAGTGACTTTGACACGGTAAGGTAAAAATGTACATACATTTGAAACATATAACGCTCCTTCCTTACCTAAACTAGCAAAGTTATGTACCTCAACTCAACTCAATAGATTTTGTTTGGCATTAGTTAGCCTCCGGCTTGCATAAGAATATTCACGAATCAGCCAAAATCAGAATGGCGATGGGATGGTGGTAGTGGTGATGATGATGACGATATGATATGATGCTATGTGGAATATAATGTGATGTTATAAAGGTAACAGAACAGCAGAGGAGCAAAAAACTATGAAATTGAATTGAGTTCATGTTAGGCATCTATCTGCAAATCTAGTCTAAAAATTATAGACTGCGGTTGGCTGTTATGTTATATATTGACATTGTGTTACTAAATAATATACAATATCCAGAAGAATGGATCGGAAACTATTGATGTCACGTCAAGACCATACGAAACCCAACCACTAGCACTAGACTAGCATAACAACTACATGAAGCGATGACTGGAAAGAAAAAAAATTGTGTGGTGGTAGGCGGTAGGCTAGGCATTCCCATGCATGATCATTATAGTTTGTATATATATATACATACATGGTTTATTTTGTTACACTATTTTCTGACTCGCTAATAATCAGGTCATGGAAAAATGGTGATGTTGATAGTTGAGGGTATGGCCATAGCTCGGATTAACAGATACACAAGGAAAGGCATACAATCTATCTACAAAACTCAATATAATATGAGAAAATCATTGACGCTGTATGGTGAACAGAACAGAACACAATAGCCGTCTTTATATAAGTGTAAGCCACCAAAATAAATCATTATCCGCATCAATCATCAAAACGCAATTTGTACCAAAACCAAACCAAACCACAATAGTCGTTTACGTGTGGACTGCCCAGAAGACAGACGAAAGTTGAAAACAATACAAAAATTTGTAATACGCTTGACCTACAACAGTTACAAATTGTCCGCTAGTAGTAAATGCTAAACACTTGCTAAGTAAGCAATTAGGTATGAGATGAGTGTCTCTAAATATCATTCATTACAACAATATCACCAATAGTCACATCACTTATTAACTCCATGTTCTCGCATGGATACATACCTGATCAGATTATGACAGTACTGATCTCTCCAATAGTAAAAAAGAAAAATATAGATGAAAAGTGCAGTGCTAATTATCGACCAATAGCCCTAGCTAGTTCCTTTTCAAAAATTATTGAACTGCTTATTTTGAAAAAATGTGGGGTCCTACTGCAAACTACAGACAATCAGTTTGGATACAAGCGTGGCGTCGGAACTGAGTTGGCTGTGTACACAGTGAAGCAAGTTGCACATCATTATCTGCGCAGGAACACTCCCGTTTACGCTTGTTATTTGGATGCCACAAAAGCTTTTGACTTGGTGAACCACTTTTCACTGTTAAAAAAGTTATGTGATAGAAACCTGCCACCGGATACTATACGCATCTTATTATATTGGTTTCGGCACCAGGAGTTCAAAGTGAGATGGAGCAACTCCCTCTCATCCCCTTTTTCTGTGCATAATTCTGTCCGTCAGGGCGGCATATTATCTGCCTACTTCTTTGCTATATACGTTGATGACTTGAGCAAGCAATTAACAAACTGTGGTGTTGGGTGTCGAATAGGAGGCAAAGTCATCAATAATATACTCTACGCGGATGACATCTGCTTACTCACATCAAGTATTACAGCATTGAAAATGATGTTAAAAATTTGTGAAGACTATGCAATAAATCATGAACTAATCTTCAATCCCAAAAAATCTATGTGTCAGTGTTTTTGTGATGCTACTTTTAATGACGCTAGGCCCCTCGTGCGGTTTTGCGGTCAAATCTTGCAGTGGTCGGAGACAGTGAGATACTTAGGCTTCGATATCAATTGTAATGACAGGGACTATGATGAGATAAATAGAAGAAGAAGGGAAATTTATGCAAAAGCTAATCTTTTGCACTCGCGTTTTTCGTTATGCTCATATGATGTAAAAATTCACCTGTTCAAAACTTACTTTTCAAACATTTACTGTAGCAGCTTGTGGGTTCCAGTTCGACGCAACATCTTGGATAAGCTGAAAACGGCGTACAACGACGCGTTCAGAATTTTATTTAAGTACAGTCGACGAAGCAGTGCTTCTGCTATGTTCTGTGAGAACCGTGTCAATGACGTTAACGCGCTGAGACGAGGCGCTGTTTACTCCATTCTATCTCGACTAGCTAACACAAAAAATAAAATTTTGAGTGCTATTATTAATTCTAATTGTTTTCTAGAGTCTTCAATCAGTAAAGAATGGAAGCGTTTACTTTTCAATGTTTAAAAATGTTCCTTTTCAGACTCTGCTGTTTTTTTTTTTTCTCTTTGACTCTGTAATTGTTTCTACTAATTTTTTTTTTCTCCTCTCCGAATGTAGCGAAACCTATTTAGGGTTCTTTAGTCTATGGACTTCTGCTGTTAAATCATGTTATGAATGTCTGCAAATAAAGGATAATAATAAAAAAAAAATAATTTTACAAACATAATACACTTTAGAATGAAATGAAGCCCCCTCAACTAAAACTTTGTGTCTATACATGGTTAATTGGTTTTTATCAACATCACCATCACCATCATCGTTCTATGATGCAAATCTAAAAGAAACCAGAGTCAGAGTGGTGGAGATGAGAGGAGTCTCAACTTGTGGAGACAAAAAAGCAAATACAAATGTTAATGAGAACTGGGGCCTATGCAAACATACAGACGTCGTGATGATGATGATGATGATGGTAGTCCGCTTTCATTCAAGAGGGGAACGTTAAAAGACTAGGTTTATAATAATAGGAGTAGTTAGTACCCAATCCTAACGTTGAACGTGTTATATCCCTATAACCCCAACCGAAACGAATGGATTATCAAAAAGTAGTGACGCTTTTGAGAGAGCAATGAAGTTTTTCATGCCTGCCGTCAAATACACCGCATAAAAAATGACTTTACATTCAAATTCGCATAAAATCACCTCTTCATGTACACACTTGCTACTCTACTACCAAACCAAGTAATAAATGACAACTCAAAGGCAGAGGGTACATGACTACACACACATATAAAATGCCACACACAGGGAGAGAGAGATTTCAATATTTGCAAGGATGTAACTATGTATGTACTTTACTACTACTCTCTATATTATTCTCATTCAAATTCGCTTGCCGTCGTGTGCTTGCTCGCTCGCTCACTGCTTTACTACAAGTACAACCCACGCATCGAATCACATCACGTCCTGCGAGCAAAGGAAAATAACTTTCCAATTTTGGGACTGTCCTATTGTATTTTAAATCAAATCTTGCCTTTAAATCTCTCCTTGTTCTGGTCAAATTTCGTAAACGTAAACCATTCTGTTTTCTGCTATACAAAATAAAATAATGTTCTATACCAATACGAGTATGTCCATCATCAGCATGCGACGATTAAAGCCTTGAGGCTATTGAAATATGAGGATGCTAAATACTCAAGTGACACACACACAGCAACAATGCTTCATCATCATCATCAGATCAGATCATCACAGTGGATGTGCACAACAACGAAGAAAAAAGGCCTTGAAGTTGTTCTCTTCATTCAGCGTAGATGCGTAGATGAATGATATTGATGATAATGGTTCGGTTTGGTGATTTGATGATGCGATGATGATGAATCTCATTGTGACTTTTAAATGCTAATGGCAAGTAAGCATAGAGCTAAATGGGAGTACTAGTGCTCCACACTAATAATTACTTTTGGCACTTTATTACGCCTTTCAGTCACTCATTTATTCAGTCATCATCATCACCACCATCACCACATGGATGATTGTCAAGAAAGAAAAGTGTAATCGTAGGCAAACATTATTTACTAGGCAGCGAGAGAGCAATTTTTACTGCGGAAAATGGTATATCACCAATTTAATGCTGGGTGACTTCATGACTTCATGCTAAAACCATACTTTTAGTTTTTGGTCGGCCCGGCAGTTCCCTCTAATAATAATTCGTGATTTGTAGCTGCAATAATAATAGTCATAACTATAATGATGTTTTTTTTCTCTCTCTCTCAGTTAAAAACATTTTTGTTCCTTCCTTTCGCCCCCAAACACAAATAACGTTTGCATTCAGCATACATTTCGTTTTAAAAAATGGAGGCATATGACTAGCATAAGTACATGATTACAAAGTAGTTGCAATTAAATCAAACCAGCACCATATACTACAATACACATAAGTGAATACCCAAAATACTGAGCTGCTGAGCTGAGTGTTTTGTGTGCTTATATGTCCGCATTGGTTTTGGTTTGGCAGCGATGAAAAGGACCCTGAGGCGAGAGAGTAAATAAGAGTAAAGACATTGTTTGTAAATAAGTCCTTTAACTTATGGCATGGTCTTCTATCACAATGAGTGAGTTGAGAAGTTGTGGGCTTGTGTTATTTATTCCTTCGTAAATAAAATATTATGGCCAATGATACGTATCTTTTGAATAATTTCCGTAAGTGCTATAAATGTACTGAACAACTAAAGTACTCTTTCAGTATACCAAAATGAGAGGACACCCAACAAACATATGTATTGATATGATATACAATACAAACCATAATATTATACTTATATGAATGAGGTACGTACGTACGTAGAATGGAGCCACTCCCATTCATGCATGTGAGAAACATTATGAGTAATATGTTCTGCTACATAGGTGGTTTGGTTTGGTAGCGGTAGCCTTTTTGTTTTTCCACTGAAACCAAGTGTTGTTTTGTAGCAATTATTGACGGCGAGAAAAAGGAATTGCAGATGTAAATTTTGACTAGGTTGCGGCGGGCGAGTAGAAATGTAATTAGTTCGTGGAAAGAAGTGATATTGGTTGTTGGGTACATATCTAATCAGGGTTAAAATCATAGAATGTTTTTATATGTAAACAAAACAATAAAAAAGGTACAAATATATACATAAATAAACAAGTGAAACTGTTTTGTACTTCATCATTTCTTCTCTCGTCGTAATAATGATGATGACTGACACTAAATGAGGATTGGCTTTGGCTAGATCACCTTCGGATCTAATTGAATTTGTTTTGGATATTAGAGAGGGCGACTTTATTTATTATAAAATGTAATTTAATTCAAAAGTAGGCAAAATGTAAGTGAAACTATCAAGGGTAGAATAAAATTATAATATCAAATGAGCTAACAAAAATAGCCCATTTTTATTTAATAAAATGTTGCCCACAACCATATTATAACACAAAAGTGTGGTGTGATGTGTTACAAAGATCGTTGATCATGCGACAAATATCAGACACATGCATATTATTCATTCATAATATATGTTATCAAAGTTAGTTTAAGAGATGATGACCCTACCGCAGAGAGTCAAATTTACAGTAAAAACGATACATCTATACAATATGTGTTGTGTATACTTTATCTGTCATGTTTCACGATCATTTCCGCATTAATTACCCTCAGCAAGTTGACACGGATGCATAGAAAATGCAAGGAAAAGTCTGTCGGAAAATTATGTGCACACACACAATCATTGAATGGGCTAATATTATTGTGTATTTATGTATCTTTCCGGGATGTGATAAGGGGAAATGGTGTGGAAGAGGACAGGCGGCCAGGCCAGGGCATATATTAATAACGTTAGAAATATGCAATGCATTCGGCATTCACTCACCGATATTATGTATGTTTGTGGTAAACTCTTTGTATGAAAACGCTAAAATATTCATTATTTACAGCCACGCTTTTACTCCTCTCTCTCTCTCTCTCTCTCTCTCTTTCTCATTTTACTCTCCTAGTTTGCTTTAGAGTTGAGTAAGGGCTGTCAATGTATTTCTTCACGCTCAACGTTGTGTTGTGTTGTACCAGTTCCTATGAAATGAAATGAAGCTCAGTTTTTGAGCTACCGAAAGGAGTGAATAAAGACTACATTGTTTCAGAAGCACCGTACGAGGCTACGTAGATTTATTTCATACCGCTCTGACACTCTATATTCTGTGTGATGAGAAAACGTGGAGAGAGATATATATAGTCATATATTATACTTGCAATTTTTCCATGATAAATAGTTAACCAAGTGATGTGGCAACACGATTAATAATGCATGGCATACGGTGTGCCCAACATGAGAAATGGTTTAGAATACAATTAAGGCTATGGTCTACGATATGGGATTTACTTTATATATCACAATCATCAACAACATCCCATCTCCATCCACACAGTCGGTTCAGGGCAACTACATCTCTTCATGCAAAATGCACACGTGTAGTATAAGCCTAATCCAATTGTTTACATCGATTTCCTTGCGACTTGAGAAGGGAATCAAATCAAACCAAACCACCATGCATGATTTAACGAAAGATTTCTCCTTCTCCATTTTACCTAATTAGCCCAACCTTACAAGAGTACCTTATTACACAATCATCCAATCCGCACATATACCATGTAAATTAGACTGAGCATGCCCGTTTAAATTCATACACAAACACACCTAAGACAATGCTGAAAGGGACATAAAAAAATAGTGATGTGATGGGAGTAGGAAACAGAGACATATTGACCAACAGCAGCACCAACTCAGGTGAGATATGAGATGATACTATTAAAGAACAGAAATTGTTTTCCTGTTATTAGTTAAACCAACACTAAAGCTACAAGCTCGCAAAACAAAGTAAGTGTGGTTGTCTCCTGTCTTCTTTCTAGCTAATAGCGTTATACACACATCCCTAAACACAAATTGTTGAGAAGGATGATGCGTACAAAATGTGAATTTTGAGCACTTGCTATAAAACATAAAATGTATCTATAATCTACGTAAACGGTATATAATATGGATGTGTTGGTGTTGGTGGCATATTTGTGAAGTAAGCAGGGAGCACTAGACAATTTTGCTGTTATTCTGCTCGTCGTGCTTGTAGCAGTGATATGCATAATAAACCTGACAATAGGCAGATATATAGTAACCTGCGATCTAGCATTTATGCTGAATAAAGTTAGCATAAGCTGTGTCTGAGTAGTTCATTGGTTTAAAAAAGATTTGAAAATTTTCATAATTGTGGCTGCTATTGAGATTTTTTTCAAAAATTGACCTTTAATCACTTATAGGTCACGCTGGGGTCATTTCTGAACTTTGATATTAGCATAGTTGAGTTTTTCTTGAAAAATAGCATCATTTTGATGTATCATAAGCCATGTTTTGCTATTAAAATTTTTTGACCTTGACCTTTGACCCAGTTACCGTTGACCGATTTTGCTCATCTTAGAACTTAGCCAAGAGCTTGACCTAAGGTATCGTTTAGCAAAAAGAATTTTTGAAAATCTTCAACGGTGTAAAAGTTATCGTGCGAACAGACGGACAGACGGACGGACGGACGGACGGACAGACAGACTATGATCCATTCTAAAAAACCTGCTTTTGATTGATCTTCGATCGCAGGTTAATAAGATGGAGAAGAGTCCTCTCCTCGCCTCATTAAACCTTGAATATGTAACTTTGTGAATTCATGTGTCTGTCTGTTTCTAACTTCTCTCTCTCTCTTTGTCTGTTCTGTTATCATCATCTGTAATAACATGACGTTAAGCAACCCACAGTTTTGTTTCTCTTTTTCCTTTTGCTTACAATATAATACACTTGTGCTGCTACACAAGCACAAAAGTACGTACGTACATTAACCCACAAAATACGTGGATATGTAAAACCTCTCTCTCTCTCTCGATCTCAGTCAATGTGTTGAGAATGGTGCTCCTATTCTCCGTTGCGTTCGCCGTTCGCGTTGTTGATATTAACTTATTTATAGGTATGCAAAGCATCCTTGAGTACATTCTTTCTCATTGTACACTTAAAACTGAGCTCACAATCAGAGAGAAGAGTAGAACAGCGTTAGCGTACGTGACTCAAGCTCGGGCTACACACTGAGCTGAGTAAACCCATTCTCAATTGGTATTTTAACAAAGTAGCCTTCTTTTTTCTCCTCTCTTTTGCTATGCGCATCTGTAAATAATGTAACACCATACCACAAAAGGCGCAAACTTATCAAGTAATAACAAGAAAATAAGTATTCATCAGGCTCAAGAAGGCACCGCAAGAAAAAAACGGACTGATACAGTCATTAAGATACAAATGAATATCATCTTTTATATTCATTCCATCGGGTGGGTTAAAAAGCTTTTATAACATAACATTATTTGTAAAATATGCACACGCTGACGGTAACGTACAAACGATTTATATTTTTATACACATTTTTTTTCTTCCAAAAGGAGCTACCTCTTCCATTATGTATCAAGACTCAATTTGTTGTTTTTTTCTCGAGCTGACAGTAAGACGACATGTTGTACATGAACTTGTCTGAGCAATCTCAAGGTTTGACACTTTCCTTGTTTGAAGTCATATGTGGCAACAGGAACGTTTTTTTCCCTTCTTCACAAACAGAATTCTGCGTAGTTTGCCTTTAACTCTTTTCTTATCAAATCAATAGCAACAACAAACAACATCCCATCCAGAGATTAAATATGGGGGGATATAGCAGAATATATTTATTGTAGGATGATATATTTATTCAAGTAGTTAACTTAAAGAGTATAGTTTTGTTATTAATAACATACGCAGTAATATATAAAATGATACGTATTTTTTAACAGAAGGATACAAGTACAACCTTTTGATTTGATGACAGCAAGATATCTTTTCAAGCGAACCAAAAAATTAGTTCCAGATCTTTTGTTTCCCACCTTGCTCCTTCGTTATTATATATAATCATACTAAAAATCACGCCTCAAAATCTGAAAGGTAGACTGATATCTACACTGATTACATATAATTTTCAATGCTCACATGTAATTTGTGCTCATAATACATTTATATGTTAAATAATATGTTAATTTATCAGAAAGCTGATAATGCCTCGTTGATTCAAAGGATCAGATTGCATTTTTGTTTTTAGATGTGAGGAATAAAATTTAAAATGTTTCAAATTAGCCCCTTATAAGTTTCATTTAGATTCAGTTTTAGACCCATAATAACAAGCAGATTGGATTCCGCTTCGTTTACATATAATTGTAATTCAGATCTATAGATAAAAAATGAAATAATTGCAGGGGGAAATTCATCGATGAGTGCAACTTTGAGTGCACAAGTTTTTAAAGCTACTAAGACAAATCCATATAAAGAAAGACACAAGAAACAAAAACTTTTTGATCAAGAAGAGCACCTTTTTTTGTCATTGTCTCTCTCTTGGAGTATAAGTAAAGACATAAAAAGTTTAAAAAGAGTAGTGGGGGCTAGTAATACGGACAACAAAGTAAAGGAGGAAGATGGGATGATGAGAAGAGTGTAGTGTAAGTGCACAAGACACTTGCTGCCTTTCAAATAAAATTAACTTTTGAAGAAAAAACGAGTCAAACTTTAAGCATCTGTTAACTCGTCTCCTGCTGACAAGCAGGCGAATGAGTGAGGCAAGATCGTGAGGCGGAGGATAGTGAGGAGAGAGAATACTCAAGTAGAGTAGAAGGGGAACCAACAATTTTCCTTCATGATGACGAGCAAACTTGAATCATAACAACTTCTATTATGAACATGTGTATACATACATATATGCATTCATCACTTTATGGTTGAGAAAAGGAAAAATGTATGTATCTATTTGGAAGTAACAGTGCATTCATTCTTCTTCACATAAGCGAGAAAAAAAACTTGTCTATATATCTATCCACCCATCCATCCATTTTTTAAAGGCAAAGGCAGTCAATTCAGTTCAGTTCAGCTCAAGCTCAGCTAGCTATATCATACAATTTTCCCCCTTTAAACTCTCGCTTTGTTGCAACATTACTTCCACATTAGTTCACTTCACAATTCTGCATGTGTATTCTTTTATTCACTTCTTCATTCTATTCGTAAAAACTACTAAAAACCAAAAAATTATTTAGCTTCTTTTGCTCAGTTTTCGTAACCAATGCAAGTACAATATTTAGCATAATAATAATATAATCTGTTGTAAGAAAAAAATCTGAGCTTGAGAAGACAAGACTTTAAGACTTAAGACAGCATATTGCATTGCAAATCTCATAAAATAAAGTGGGGGAAGAGGAGACAATGACTTGAATTTTGATTAGCTATTATCTTCCCCTTTTCACGCGGATCTCAGACTCTAATCACATCACATCGAAATCATCACCACCACCGTAGACCACGGATGCACGGATTAGCTTGGCTATTTCAATTGCAACACGAAAGAATCCAAATTATTGCTGGAGGCTGAGCATTAAGTATAGTTGCCCCCGAATAAATTGCGTATGCCAAAACTTTTACAATTATTTTATGAACAAACACAACATGCATATACCAATGCAGTAGTACTTTTAATAGTAATAATAATTCCATGTTATACGCAAATCTTTTTACTGCATTCCATTAATAAAGCCTCTATCTCATATCATCATATCAAGATCATGTTTTGCTGACAAGTGCAGATTTAATGAAAAACGCTGCTTGAAATCCATCGATGAAGCCCCCCTTTTATCCTTCATTTCATGTCCTCTTCTGCAATGCCATACTCCATTCGTGTCAGCTATTTGATTTGACTTTTCTGACATCAAACATTGAAGTCAAGTCAAACAAAAATGTACTCCTACATCCTGCATACAACTACAACGTTTACCAAATGACTTGCAGCGTAAATGTATGACTCTTATCTAACAAGAGTCACTTAATGAATCAATCTCATTCATCATATCATCATTCGCCAACTAAATCAAAAGTCAAAAGCCCATTCAATTCAAACTCTGACAATATAATATGATGCAATCATGGTCAGCGATGGCGATCGCATTTCCTGTGATATTATGCCTAATAAGCTTAAAATCTAGGCTTTAAATTGTTGTCCTTAAAAACATAAGACGATTGAAGATTGAATGAATGAATGAACGAACAAAATTGCGAAGGATATTATTACTTTGTACTCAATGACAAGTTATTTTTTAAGGATGTGCTCTCATGCTCCTCCAACCATTTACTTTGCTTTTATTGATTTTTTACGGTATACCCACCCGTTATCCCGTAAAAAGTAAATTTCGCATCAGAAAGCGATTGGATGGTGTTTCAGATCAGGAATAATCTCCTAAGTAGCGTTTGATGTACTTTTCTAGTGCTTTTGATAGGCATCAAAAGAAAATAAGAAGGGAGAGAAGGGAAGGAAAGGAACGAATTAAATAAAAAAAATTGTGCTTTTCTTCGCTCTCAAAGCAATTCACAAAAACTTCTTTTTGCTAAGTACTTACTACAGAGATTACTTTTGATGCAGCAGTTTTTTTGGGAGAAATCTCTATTAATCTGTAACTATTTCTATTTGCTTATTTTGGGTCTCTGATTTTTAAATCTTACCCTACCCTATACCGGTGTAAGTACGCTTGCATTATTTGCATATATGTTCATCATCATTACATTTGAGATTTGAGTCACGTGCCGGAAGGAAAATGTCTATTTTGTTGAGTGTTAAGTAAAGTGTATTAAAGAGGGAATGAGACGAGACGAGACAAAAATGCATATAATATAATCTATGTGAGTGAGTAAGCATGTTAAAAGAACAAAAAAAACTTTTTTTTTGAGTGAAGGAGGAGATAAATTCGTTTTAATTTTTTTGAGGGGAAAAAATCTTTAAAAGTTTTCTTTTTATTTTTGTGAAATTATCACATTTTATTTTCTTCCTCTTTTCTCTAAAGTGAATACATTTGTTGGTTATTGCCACCATTTGCCCTTCCTATCTGTTATAGGCACTTAGCACGACACGAAAATGACACGCGTTCCACCATCAAAGAAGTAATAACAGTGATGATGTTGATGTGGTGGTGGTGTGCTGGCTGACTCTCTCGTCAATACATTTTCATCTATTCTATTCTAGGCATGAACGCTTACAAACTGTATCCTACATTCTACATTATTTGAGAAAGCCCATTAGAAGCTACACACACGGTTGTTGCCTATGTTTGCTATGTGTGTGGACTGAAAAAGGAATCCCGAGAGAGGTTCCAGATTTATCCACTATTTTGGATAAAGAAACTGCTGCATCCACTTTACACTGATAAAAGTATAAAGTATACTATTATAAAGCTTGAGGATATCACACTACTAGATACACATCTCAAGGCATTACATTTCCCTATGTATATGAATCATCTTAATATCAAGACAGAGTGAAAGAGAAAAAAAATCTTTGGTGGAATGGAATGGAATGGAAAGAGCAGAACGTATTAGTTGCACCAGCCTGCAGCTTTCCTGGCTTGGGGAATCGAAAAACCCAACAAGGGAGCATGGAAGCAAGCTGGAAAACATGCTCAGGGGTATAGGGCAAAAGCAAAAGATGAGATGACGACGGTGGCACACTCGACTCCACTCCATTCCACTGGTATGGTATGGTGTGCTGGTGGTATATATAACACATCCACGACAACATAACACTGGCCTGGCATCAGGCACGGAAGACAAGAAGAGAGAGAGAGATTCTTTCTTAGCTTAATCTTAATCTCTTTCCTCTGCTTTTCCTGTCTCTCTCTCTTCTTCTTCTTCTTCACTCATGTAATTTCTGTGAACAGATTCACTTCTCTCTCGCAAAACTACTTTACTCTCCTTCTTTACATCCCATTTTTTTCCTTTCTTTATTTCTTCTTTTCATTATTATTATTATTCCTGATGCTATATGCTAGCCAGTCAGCCATTTTACCACTTTATTTAGGCCAAAAAATGAGGAAAATTTACAAGAACAAGAAGTTGAATAAAAACTTTTTTAAAAAACGTGGCTGCAGCAGCCAAGCCACTTGAACCGTTTTCCTTGTCGATGTGCATAAAATAATAAAGTTCTAGCTTGTAAACTATAGTGACTATAGTATTTGAGTTGGTGGAAATAAAAATGATATTTTTTCGATGATATGATATGATGATTACCGGCTTTTTTATGACATTTTATATCCTTGTCACATAAGGAAATTTTCTAGTGAGGATGATTTGCACACAACGTGTCTCTGTATATTCGGTATCTCTCTTTGTAAAGATGCGGTTTGGTTCAAGAGAGTTTTAAACAGCAGTTAAGAAAAACCATACATTAGACATGCCTGCCTATCTTCTTCTCTGCATATAAATGACACTTGTTACTACTACTACTACTGAGTTTGTGAATGCATATCATCTTGTTTGCTCATGTTAATGTCGTCATTACACTTTTAGTGTTTATATACGACACAACAGAACCACACCGATGGGATGTGCAAGTGCAATGGGATGCAAAGAGAACTGTGACTGTGACATGACTTCTTTGTTGGAAAAATTATGACAACTTTTACAACTTTGTATTAAACAAATAGAGCTACAGAAGGTTAAAGCAGGCAGACTTTGACTCTTTCCTTTATATATTTTTACAAAATATTATGCATTTGAGGAGGAATACCTCCAAGCAATATCTATATGAAACGAGGATTTAAATATTTTTACAAAATGTGAAGAGTACGTTGCTCCTTCTCTACACTTTTTCTTCAATTTCAGGTTTTCAACTCGGACCTGACGTGTGTGTATTGTATATTCTATATAGTTGTATGAGGATACATACTAAGCCGTTCTTGGGAAAGAAATAAAATATATATGTAAAATCACGAATCATTACCAATGTTAATCCCCAAACTAAAATGCTGACTGACTGAGAATGAGAATTGAAGGTGAAACTACAACAAAAAGTACTTATAATGCTCTGACTGAATGATAATCCATTGACAAATGGAATAAAGTGGTCTGATCTGATCTCTACCTTTTTTTCTTGTGTTCAAAAGTTATCCAAAATAAATTTTCTGCTTCTTCTTTTCTTTTGTTAAAAACTTTTCCTGTATGCTTTTGTGATGATGATGAAATGTAAAAAAATCTGCTAAAATGCCAAAGCCAAATTCTTTAACTTCTTTTAGCAACGAAACCAAAGTATGAAAAAACTTAAAAACATTATAAACCTTTTCTTTAGGTTGGTGGTGGTGTTACTCTACTTACTTAATATTAATTCTAGAAAGCTATTATGTAAAAACGGTATGTGGCCATTACCTTTTTCCGTTCCTCCCGAAGTCTGTACTTGGCTGTAAACATGGAGGGCCGTCGGTTGTTGCCGGAACAAAGACCCCCAAATATGGAGGCCGTTGAGGACAAGCCACAAACACTTGAAGACATCATGAATGAAAGAATGAATGAAGTATAGTTGTACAGTAGAAGTAGAGGGGTAAATCCCTTTGGCTTTTTGTATAAAATTATCCAATCTACAAATATCCAAATAAAGAATAGTTCATCCGTTGACCACCATATTTATTATTATGTGAATGCGTGTTGACTGACGTCCTTTTTCATTTCATATCTATAAATACCTTTTTGATTTCCTCACTCACTCAAAAGTACAAAAATGATTATATTGGTTATATAACGAGGTTTTTTGTCACCAAGCAAAGTCACATAAATTCATGTTTTTACACTTGAACAACTCAAGCGTGCTCCCAATGATGATGATGGTGGAGCGGAGCAAAAAAACGACAAACGTAAAAGAACAAAGTATCAAACAAAACAGTAAACTGTGTGTCAAGTAGGTTATAGCAATAACTTTTTTTCTTCTTCAGAATTGCACATTAACAGCTCGACACATTACAAAAACCATCAAGAAAATGTTATGACGTCTCGATATAATGCGATCACTACATATTCATTTGAAACTGATGACTCTGTAGTAGAATGCACTACGTCTGATCCTAATGGTATTCCACAAAATGGTATAAGTATAAGTAATCATCCAACACAAAAATGGCAACAAAAATCTTGCGCTCACTACTACTAGTAAGATTTTTTTATGAGAGTAATATAACGAGCTTACACCACTGTTTCTCTCTTGTTTTTCTATAATATATCGATATACAATATTGCATTAGGATCTTGCTCACTCAATTTTCAGAGAGCTCACTACTGTAGGTATCATCATCAACTCAACTCAATTCTCAATGCACAAGATACTTTTTTGGCATCATTCACCACACCATTATTGTAATGCTCTTCTTTTCTTTTCTCTACCACCACCGCACTGAAGTTACACTTATGCTCTGTATAAAGAGCAACTTATGGTGAATGAATGGAAAGACACGTTTTCAAATACACATATCATTTATACGAAGAGTAGAGTATGTGTGGCTTGGTTTAGCTATATGTGGCTGGAAACTGTCCAGAATGATCAGATGTGTGAATCCTTTTCTTCTCTTTTGTTGAATTCTTTTTAGGATCTTCTTTCCCTTTTTCCAAGTTGACATAAGCTGCGTTGCTCAAGGCACAACTGCCAACTCTAACCAAACTGAGCTATATCGACAAGAGAAGAAAAGCAAAGCAGGGAGCCGAAAATTATCTTGCTGTATTCCGTCTAGAGAGAAATGGATCCCCGAAAAAAGTGTTTGTCTCTCTATGCGTGCGGGCTTTCGTCTTTTTTCTCCTTGTGTCGTGTCGTGTGTTGGAATCGGAATGAAGGAAAAGAAAAAGGGAGTGAGACGAGCAGATGGTGGATTTATTATTGTGTTGGTTTCAGAGTTTGATAGCACTAGTGGTGATGGTGGTGGTGGTGGCACTGATCTCGATCTGTAGATACTTTTTGCTCTTCAACTTTTCGTAGTCTTTATTGAAAAAAGAAATGCCTTTCAGGATACAAACTCGCAATGTGTCGATGATGACTTTTTTTGTGTGGACGACTTGATTTTGTTCACAATCCTTGATTATTTAAACTCTTTGGGTTTGTCTTGTGATTGTGATTTTATTATTATTATTGGTGATATGATGATGATGATGTTGATAATGCTGCTGCTGTCGACTGATTTGATGATCTCTGTTTCTGTATCACAAAGGAAATAAAGCAGAAAAATGAACTTTCTAAATTGTACAATAATATTTTTTCTATAGACAATAATTTTTTCGAATAAGCATATGTACCAACATACTACGTACGTATATAGTATGTCTAATGTGTAATACAGTTATAGAAAATGAGGAGGAATAGGAGCTTTGTTGTGGCAAAGAGCTTACAATAAAATGCAGAGTCACTAGTATCAAACCCCAAAGTTACATGAAGCTCAAACTGCCTTAACTTTTTTAACTTACTATCGTCCCCAAGAAAAAAAAGTGATGTGATGTGATGGCATCACTATCATCATCATGATACTACTCATCATTCTCATCTTTTCAAAATGTTTTTACGATGTTATGATGATCATGTGCTCCTAATGTGTCATGTTCGTTTCATGCTTAGAACACGACTTTCTGAGTCTTGACTTAGATGCATAACATCGCATCGCACAATGGATAAAACGCATTGACGACAGAAAAGTGCGGAGAAGGAAAGAAGGCGACATATAAATCCTTCCTACGAACATACATACATACTTACATTGTACCATTCTTTTTTTGATAACGACGTACCTAAATAATAGGCTGTGCCTTATGCCTTTATATAACGAGATTCACACGCACGCTAAATCCTCTCTACCCTACCTACTACTACCACTACCGTTAGCGCTCCCCAACTTTTCATATTAGAATAGAACTTTGAATGTTGTATGTATGTATGCCCAAGTACAAGCACGTTTAGGCGTCTTTTCAGTCTCACTGACTGACTTATGATGACAGTAAAAGTGGCACGATTTGATTTTGACAAGTATACAAGAAGTCGCAGTGACTAGCGCAAAAAAATGGTGGTGGTGGTTGGTTGTTTTTAAAGCGCCTTAACATTTCGCGTTTGCATTTCAGTCTTCCGTCACACAAATGTCTACAGTCTACATTCAGATATTTTCCTATCACCTTTACGCAAAATGGGTGTATTATTTAAATCTATAATCTGCGATTTTGTTTGCGTACTACTACCTATATAATGCATATCACTTTTTTTGTTGCAAAATTCGTATACATATAGTTAAGTGGAGGGAATCGAACCTTCATGAAAAATGTATGCAATCAGCAGCAAACAAGCGCCTTTAGCACTACTTACGATCAGCATAAACGACTACTACTTACACTACTTTTTCTTATTCCTTTTCGCTTTCGTGTTGTGAGTTGACAACTTGAAAGGATTTGTTATTTTGAAAAATTTATTCAATAATGGTAAAATACGTTACTTTTTTATTTTCAGTTTCTTACACATAACATGTCAAGAGAAGAAAGGATGTAAATACGCAAATAAAACATCAACTCAACGCACTTTACAGTTTAAGTCAAAGCTAAGCCAATCCACGCAGTATTTTTGTATGTTACGTTAACATGATGTACAGGAAATTTAGATATTTGAATGAACGCTAAACTGTCAACCAACAAGGCAAGAAGAGGCAAGGGAGATTTTTTAGAGTAACACAAAGAACCGGATCTAATTTAACAATTTTTTTGCCACAAGCGTGAATACGTACCTATGTCTATATACATACCGAAAAGCAAAGTGCAGTGAATAAAAGTATACAAAGAATGAATACAATAGAATTTGCGGCAATTATTCCCACTTCAACAAAAAAAAAATGGGATGTGAGCATTTTATAAACACAGCTGAAGATAACCCATCATCCCATGATCGCTATCAACTATACTATCATGCCAAAGAATGATCATCCTCATGATATGGTACCTGTACTGTTGACTGCATCATATCATCATTACTAAATAAATTATAGGATAAAAATCTTCACATGCGATAAATGGCTTTTCGCAATAGCTTTTTTTAAAGTCAAAAGTGAAGGAAAATCATTTGACTAACTCTGCGCAGTATGCATACATACATGGACTCAAATTAAAATGAAGCTAATATCAAGTATGCTCCCTATATTTCTGAAAGTCAAATGTAGACAAAACCCCTATTTTATGCTTGTATCGTTTTTATTTTATTTTTGCATCATGGTCAGGTATATCAACATTGAACTGAACATCAAGTTAATTTCTCGTGAATATGTATATTGCATCATTTGCCTATGCGTGCTTAAATTTTCATGCAGCTGCTAGTTAGTGAGCCAGTGCCAGTGCCAGTCAGTGTGGTATTACAAATACGGTTTTGGTGGTGGCTGCTGCTGCTGCTGGTGGATAATAAATATATTCATTGGATTTTATGCATACAGTCAAGGTTTTTCTGACGTCATCCACGAACCATGTCAATAATTCCACTTCAATCTTGATCTTCATTCCCTTTTCCTTTATGCCTATATGGTGGTGTGGTGAACTGTAGTGGTACCAAACCAAAAGCCTAGCCCGTAGCGACCTCCGTTCGGGCGGCTTCATTTTGTTTAATTGCTGGATAAACTACATATTATGCATATGGTGGAACTATACATATGTTCATGTTCGATAATCATAATAATTATTGATATGATAATCATTGTAAGTTATATAATTTAGAATTTCAGAATAAGAAATAACCGTTTGCTAGTTTTGTGTTGCATGCTGGCCAGAAGGATTGGGTTGGATGTTGGATTGCCAACAATTTTCATTTCAACATTAATAATATACTATACGATACGCTGACATCTGACATCAAAAGCTTTTAATCAGTTCCGAAAAAGTGTGAACGTCGACCGTGAATCCATTTCATTACTTGTTCAACAGACTTTCCAGTGTATCAATATGTTGTAATGGGGATTGGATTGCATTGGATTAATCGTATTTATGCAACAGCAAAAAGGTTTTGCTAAACTGGTTGTCTGCAAAATGTTGCTAGTATGTTGAAAAGTCGTAAAACAAATAATACATTTTGTTTAATATGGTATGTATGGTAAGGCAAGACAATGATCAACTTTTGAGAGGCATGAGATTTTACACATAGCTTCTATTTGCATGCCTTCCTGTACGTACCGTAATAACACTTCACTTCTGCTGCAGACTCTAGAATGTGAAGGTAGTAGAACGGGACTGAGCACTCATCATCATCATCATCAGTATCGTTATCATTATGAGATGTTATATACAATCTAAATGGTGGTTTAGTGAATAATAGTAAAACGGAAGAAAAAGTAGTATCGATAACCGCATAGTTTTCTCTTATCAACTTCAAACTCACAATCCATTTCCAAATAATAAGCCACAAGCTACACGTACTAGTAAGTAGCTACGTATTGGCCGTATGATCGCCATGTCATTGAAATGTGTATGTCGACAAGTAAGCTCGTTCGTATCTAAATTCGATCAAAGGGAGAAAACGATCGCCTGAGAGTTTAGAGGACATTGAAGGATGATATGATGATGTGCTTCATAAATCACACGCATACACTTTTAGGTACGTACGGAGATCAAGATGAGATAGCATAAAAATTATCCTTGTGATAAAGATAGAGGGAAATACGTTGCTTATGGATGACCACGACCACAGTCAGTGCATTACCGACAGTAAAATACTCTTGACTCTGTGCTATTGAGCATAAAACTTTATATAGACAATTTAATGTTCCTGCATTACACACTCACTCATTCATTTCATTGGCATTCAATAAGCGTTGCAATGAGACAAATTTTAGTTGATAGATTTTCAATTTCATGTGCATAACATTGTAACATGTCCAGACCACAAAATTGCTTTTTTTCTTCTTCCTCTAAGGAAAAATATCTTATATATACTACGGCAATTGCTACTTGTAATATTTTATGCCAACCCACTGGGGCGGAGGGATACTATAACATAACTGACAATTGTGGTGAGAAAATTGCACTGTACTCAACTCATTGATCCGACCGAGTGGTAGTTTGGTTTTTGGACAAGCAAAAAAGGGTAGCCAAAAGCATGGGGATTGTGGCACAGGATATTAGTAATGATGTAGTGGAGCAAAGGTAATAATAATAATTCTTACATGTATCTCCATCCCCTTATACATAGTACATGCTTATAATATAATGCAGAGATGAGAGAGCTATAAACGAAGGTAAAGTGCTTCCCAAACTTCAAACCCTATAAAGTTCGTGGAGTGGAGTAGACGTTGGATAAATATGGGTGCATTTAATACAGAAAATCAAGAAACTAAAGGAGATCCTTCATAGATAGCCTTGGTAATCCGCAAAATGTGATTTCTCCCTTTGGTGCCAAGATTTATGCTCAGATTAGTAGGCACGTAACTTGTAATGCCGTGTTGTACATGTAATGGCAATAACAATAATAATCATTTTTTATTTTCTTAAGATTCCCTTTTCTAGAATTGCAATTGTAAGTATAAGCCTCCTGTTTTATTCCTTTCCTATATCTCTCTCAAATTTTAATGTGAAGCGAGTTTTGTATTTTTGTTGTCTGTGTGTGCATGCATACAAATGCAATCTTTAAAGATTTTTTCCATATAAAATAAACGCTACATTTTTCTTCAATTAAATTCTTTATTCGTATGTAACACATACTCTTGCTATTGCTACAAACTCAAACACAGACATCCGCAAGACATGAATGAAAAAAAGCAGAACAATTCAACTGTGTTTAGGCACGCACCCCTCCTTATAAGTACAGATACGTTTTTATTTTTTGATACTTTTTTTCTCATATAGCATAGCTTCCGTTGCTCCTTTCGCTCTACCTCTTTGAGCTAGCTGTTTGTGAGTGAGTGAGTAAGTTGAATAAATGGAATGTATGTGTTGTGTTCAATCGATCAAAACTTCTAACCAGAAAACTTCTTCAATTCAATCATATACAATAATACAAAGGGGGTGAGAGATGAAAAGTATGCACAATTACATATGTATCTATAAGCATAAATGTATGACTTGTAGCAATAATGGTCACTGACATAGTTCAATGAAAACGAATGAATGAAATTACTCGACTGCTCAAACTTTTTTTCTCTCTCTGCCGTTTCATATTACTTGCAAAGCCACATTACTTGAGTGACTGAGAGAGTCTCGTTTCAATAGGATAAATGAACCGATTCCGGTTGCACTTTTTTCTACACTTTTGCTAAACACTTTTGGCCATGCCATACACCAACTGGCACTCATTCACTTGGTTGTTGGGTGGTGGTGTGTCTGTCTAGACCCTCAAGCAGGATGCAGTTCTATTAGTTCAGAGGATAAATATGCATGTATGTATGCATCTATGTATGTGTAATGCATTTTCTGAGGAATATAGTTTTACTTTTTAAACAAAGTTTTTCATTTCCTTCTTAAATTCCTTTATAGCAAACCCAAATAAAAATGCAGCAACGTACATCCGTCTTTAAATAAGACTTTATTTTAATACCTTTAACGAACCACAGAAGAAATAAACATGCATAATACATATTGTGAGCAGGAATACTCTTTTTTTCCACCTCTCTAACTCTAAATATCTTTTTAGTTGGATAACAGTAAATATTTATTACAATGGTAAATTTGCCAAAGTTCATTTGTCATTTTTTTTCTCGCTCTCGCAACTTGGTACTCCACTCCGACTAGTTTTCTACAATTCGGGTATACATATAAACGTACTTACGTCGTACGTACGTACGTACACACATAAATGTATATGATATGACTAGAGCTCAATTGAACCTCATCTTTGTGGTTTTCGAATGTGCTCTAACGTGAGCTAATGGTGGTGAGGTTTTTTCTTCACATTTCTGTTCCTTCGCAAGAATCGCTTAGCAGTACTTGTACATATTATTATAAAGGAGATGATGATGATGATGATGATGATCGAAGCAAGAAAGGAATGAGGTTTCACTTTTGCAGCTCTACCTCATAATACAAAGCAGAGAGCTACAAAGCTATATACATGCACAAATACAAAATTGATCATAATTCTCCCCATTACAAAAAAATGAATACAAATGTAACGAGTAATGATTTAGCCAATTTTTAAGGCACACGCAACAAAACACAAAAAATGTTATGTATAACGTAATACTCAAAGTTTTTTTTGTGATCTATCTATCATCTATTATGAATAAGGTAAGGTGTGTAAGCAAGAGGAGGTGGTGGTAAATAGCTCATTTTTCTTTGATGTTTGCACAAGCAACGACAAGCTTAATAATACTCAACTCAACACACAAACATAGTTTTAATACTTTTCGTTGACTCGGCATTCAAGTAAAAATGCCTTTATTTGTAACACGATGAATGTTTCGTAAACTAACGCGTATTAAGTTAAGTTGACACTTTTCTTATGTTGACATTATTATCGCATTGCAATAATGGATTATTTTTTTATGATTGTGATATACATACTACCTACACACATCATAACAATAATATCGTCACACTTTGCAAACAGGGTCAATAACTTGGTGGTGTTGGTGTCTTGATAACTTTTGCTAATTCACAGGATGAAGAAAACGAAATGAAAAGAGAAGGATAAATAAGAGAGACAAAGGAATAATGTTTAAAACACGTTGATGAAAAAAATCTGCATAAACAAGAGCTTAGTACATTCACTTAATTTGAGTAGTAGCTGAAGCTAAGGCAGCAACAAGACAGACACACAGAGAATAACCCTATTATTGCAGCAGAATAGATTAAACATGACGAGATGAAGATGGTTTGATGGTGTCGTGATAAACTTTCACCATTTTTATTATCATTCTCTTTTTTTCCTAAAGCCTTCAACTTCCAACGTTTTAAACATGTGCTGGCTAATCAAAATGACAAAAAGGGAATAATTAGCGGTGTGTGGGGAAGGAGTGAATAAGTGAGGAGGGAGTCATATCATAGCCATACCAAAACCAAACCAAACCAAAGTCAGATATTAAGCCCCATTCATTGTCTAAAGCATCACATTTTCTTTAGAATTTACGGTATATCTTTTATTTTTTTTAAACGGTAGCTTAAGGAAGGATAATGGGAAGATGAAAAAAATACATATTATTCGAGTAGTCATTTGTGTGAGCTCAAAGCACCGCTTTTTCATCTTCAAAAGACCACCATCGTATTTGACTAGATTTATCCTAAAAAACTTTTTGTCCACAAGGGAATTCCTATTTCAAAATTTCAATACTGTAAGTAAGTTGCAAAGCTATAGTAAAGTAGTTTTTTGGTAGTCGGTCGAACCAGGACCAAAAAGTCATTTTTTACAAAAATGTTTAACAAAAAAAATGTTACGTGCATGCAGTTTATATATCACCACGAAAATAACAACATCAATAATTTTTTCACTAGATCTATCTTTCTCTCCCTCTTGTCTTCAAGAAACAGATGTACCTACATACTTATTATATGAAATACAACTCCGCACACACACATCCCATCACATACACACATAACATAACATCACAAAATAATACATATTTTTTTCAAGTTCAAAGAACTTTAAAGACAGAATGCATTATGACTACATGATGATGATGGCATGAGTGAGTGAGGTTGCTTTTCTTGTGAGCAAGCTGTTCTCTCATCGGCAGTCAGTTGATATTCTTCCCATTCCCCTTCTTTTTTCTATATACCTTTACATTTTTATATGGACACTCTCAGAATGAAAATGTGAATGTATATAAATAAAGTTAATAACAAAAAGAGCACATACATACATTTTACATTCAACATTCAAAGAGAGGTAAGGTAAAATGTGCTCTGTTCTATAACTTCTATTCCATATATATTATTACGGGTAACAACAACGTGCATGCATGCATCTAATGAAGGAATTCATGCATGCGTGCAATAGTAAAATGTGGTTACTTTTTGCTAAGAGATTCTCTAACTGCAGAGAAAAGTTGTTGACGAACAATACAATACAAAACAAAGTAGTACCAAAGTACCAAATCAACTATCAGAGACCAGCCTCCACTAAACATACCGTAAGTCAGTGATCATCCATCCACCTTGTCTTTTTTTGTCAATATAAATTTTAATTTTTTTCTACCAAAAAATTATTTATCATTTCTATTCTCCACCTCATCCTCATCTTCCCTCTAGTAGACTGGCTGACATGCTCACAATTATTTAAGAAAGGAAATACCGGCGGAGAGAAGTCAAATGTTGGTAGTTGGTAATATAATAGTGAGAAAGAGAGATGAAATTTATGCACCTCATTGCGCCTCTATGACTATTCAAGAGGGACGACCGAGAGCTAACAAGTTAGCAATAAAAACACACTTGAAAAAGAAAAGTCACAACTTTTGGGTCGGCAGAGCAGGCAGAGCTCAAGCAAAAGACACTTTTTTTCATTGCTCTACTCCTATTTTCCTCATTTTCATACTCAAATATTTTTACAAGTTCCCTATTGCGCCAAAGGCTAATTTATAAGAATAACAAATAAGCCCCATGATCATAAATAAAGTAAGTAAGCGTGTTGTTAAAATGAATTGATCCTTTACCACTTTAGTGATCCAAGTATCTTCCGGGGTTATTAGGTACTTTGCATCATCATCATAATCTTGATGTCACATACAACTTATCACCACGCTGCGTATAATAATTATTTTAATTTTTATATATAACTTGTATGATATAGTAATTAACTCAAACTCAATGAACTATATTTTTTCTTGTTATTATTATTTGTATTGACTTTTTGTATCAATTCTCACGTCCACAATGTTGAATGTGTCAACGAGAATGAGAACTCATGCGCTAATTGTAACTGTAAGTATATTATATAAATATCCTCATTCACTGGTTCACGCAATGTACTATGTATGTATTATGCAGAATGTTGAGGGAAAAAATGTTGCGTGTCCACACTTCTCACCTCACACACAAACACTTGTTTTTTTTCTTCTAAAAACGCAAGAGATTAAAGGTGCATCATGTAATTGCAATGGATTTGATTTGATGGTGGTGGTGATGTGATATGATATGATGTGTTGATTGCAAGTTTACACAACAAATCCACAGTCACTCACTCTTTGTCATCATCAGTCAGTAGTAGTTCGCAACACAAGAATAGATGGGTAATGCAATAATCATATAGAAAAGTTGCATCCCTTTTCTGTTTCGTTCAATTCAATCACTTCACTTGATTCACTTTTGAGAGAATGTGTCTACTTCTTCTTCTCCTCCACAGACAGCTATGTGGTTTGGTTTGGTTGCAATGTTATGTCTTTCTTAGTCAAAGAGATATCCTGATCGGGGCAATAGCACACAACCAAAACAAAGTATATTTTTGTAGTGTAAAACAATACTACAAAAAAATGCAACAAAATAACAACAACACAACACAATTGCTCACATTACTATCCAAATCCAAAATCCAATCCAATATAAATGGTGAGTAGAAGAGGACAAATAATAATATATTTTGATATGAAACTTTGAAGGAATATGAGAGACAATACGGTTTATGTGATGTGATGTTTTTTCTCTGTTTATTGTGGTAAAGTGATTTTCTTGACAAATATCAATATATATAGGATGCGTGCGTGCGTATGGTAGCGCGTGTAGAACTTAACTTGACTTTTTCACAGAGCAAAAGGACAGCATGTCCTCCCTGTCCAAACTCTGAGCCGACACTGAACCCCAATGTTTTGAGAACAGATGAGAAAACTAAGAGAGTATGCATTGTACGTTCAGCCTAGCGTATAGCTAACAAACAAGGCAAAAAAGACAGGGGCAACATGAACATGTACTGAAGCCAGTAGAGCAAAAGCACATTTCAGTTTGAGAATGAAAAAAAGTAAGGCAAGAGCATGCTGCCTGGCCTGATAATATGACGATGTTTGTTACTGTTCTGTTCAAGTAGAGGATGGATCCTGATGGGTTGTTGGTGTTGCTGGTTGGTTTGAGAGAGTATACCACTTTTTTTATCGGCTACCTTGCCAAGGATGTGTATAACAAAGTAACTGAACTCTTGTTTCTTTTTCCTTTCTTCTGACGATGAGGAGGGTATACCACCATACCACCACCAACATCATCATCATCATCATCACATCACCGTCCGTCGGAGGAGGGTATACCGAGCGTTTCTGGTGAAGCGAAAACAGTTGCAGAGGCATAGGCAGCAGCGCAACACAACACACATGATTCCAAGAGAGGTTCTTGTGCATATGAGAATGTACATAATATCGTCAATCGTGCTTTTTATATTATGTTGATGCGAGTAGTAGTAGTGTGCAGTGCAGGTTCTTCTTGTTCTCTTTTATAATTTTGCATGTCATGTCATTTTCATTGCATTTGAGACAGTGAGAAGAACTTGGAAATTATTTTGTAGAAGGTAGTAAGTAAGAAGTATCAGTATCACAATTTCTATACGGTTAAGTCAAGTCCGTCGTTGTGGTGGTATGGTTTGGTATACCCCCAAAAAAATACTGTACAAGATCAAAACCAGGCGAGACCTCAACAACTCAAGCTCAGCTCAGGACTCTCTGTGAGTAGTCAGTCGGATTTTGGATTTTTTTTGTTGTTGGTTGGTGGTTCCTCTTTCTCAAAAGAGATTGTGATAATATTGCATTCACATCGCATTTTCTATTGCTATAATACTATCATCATATTATACCATATTTTTTTTCTCTTCCTTTACTACTGAACTAAACTGAACTGAAATGAACCAAAAGAGCTGCTAGACTTATTGCATTGCTTTTCTTTTGCTTACTATGTACGCATCGCTTGCTTGAGACTATGTCAGAGGCAGGCAGATGAGAGAGCCGGCTTGAAATCTTGAAGGAAGCAAGTTTTTCAACAAGAGAGAAAAAGTACGGGAGTCACTGGGTTTCTGGTTGTAACTGAGTGAGTACATGAGCAAAATAATATACGTAGATACATGATGATGATGACGATGATGATGATTTTATATCCTGTTTCCATTTATACGTGCTGTATTTTGTAAACTTTTTTTTGTGTGTACCTTATTTTTATCCTAAATGCTATTTTTCATATAAACATATTTATACAGTTATTATGAGTTTCACTGAGCTTTAGTCTTACCCGCTTACTTGATTTGACGGAGGGAAAAAGAGAGAACGAGAGAGAGAAAAAAAGTTTTTCTTGGTCTTGGACTTATGGACGACTGCACGACTTGATGCATAGCGCATAGTGATCTGATATCACATTGCCATTGCTTATTGCCTAGAGAGAAAGAGAATTCACAAAAACAAGTGCCATATCCGTATTTTCCTGTGCAAGCTTCTATCGCTTCCTTTCCCTTTTCCCCTACACAGTTTGACTTTGTTAAGTTTAAGCTAATAGTTTTTACATATTATATGGATTAGACGGTTACTTATATACTATTAATACATATTCCATAGCTTGTTTTGTTCTTGTTGGTATTTGAAACACATCAAGTATTTTATTGTGTGTTTATATACTCGTATTTATTTGAGCATTTGTAGAATTTCATGGTTGATTCGAAACCTTTGTATTGTATTATTGTGAGAGATTTTTTTCGCTTCCCCTTCTTGGTTCAGGAGTACGTGATGCTATACTCGTACCACGCTATAGTTGTTGTTGATGATGATGTTACGGTCGAAAAGGAAAATGTTAGTTGGCCAAGGCAAAAAATAAATCTACAAGAAAAAAATGTCATCATCTTTTGCTAATGTGAATGTCAGTGGGAAAAATTGGGAGCAGTATTTGTGTACTTGCAGCGTAGGGAAAATACAGTCAGTGGTTGCAGAATTGGTTTATGCAGAAAATTAAAACTTTTTTTTTGCTACAAGGACAATTGGAAGGGAAGCAAAAAAACACAAGTAAAATGGAGTATCCACAACAAAAGTTTGGGTTGTACATAATATATTATGCATGTATGTAGCTACACAAAACGTTGTATACTGGCACAATACTTGCTGAACGAACACGAGGCATTAGTTTGGGAACCTGTAAATAAAATGGGGGTAAAACTGGGTAGGAGAACGGAGAACCATACTGTATAAAACGGGAAGGAAGAAAAGGATTGTGATTGAACAGCAGGAAGGAGAATTGGCTGATACATAGTGTAATTACTGGATTTCCTTTTTCCATTAAGTCTACGAACGAGTATTGAAAACCTTTTCTGCTAAGTTTCCTCTTCTCCTCCAGTGGAAAGACGGTGAAGAAGACGTAGATGATGATGACGACGATGACTTCAGTTGACTAACAAGAATACCATGTGGACAGCAGAAACTCTGCATAATAGACAAGAACTGGAGTTTCATCCATGTTATAAAAAAACTCCTCTGAGTATAATATTATATACGGATTTCTACATCAATGTCATGCAAGCTACATACATGCATGAATCGGTTGCATTATATTATGTCATATGCATAATATGTATGTTTCATTCCACGTAGGTATTTTATCATTCCATTTCTTTGCTACTAGTTCACTCAGCCTCAGAGTCTCAATGGGAAATGGCTATAAAGTACAGAGAATTCGTTTGGAACCTCATGGTGGAAATTGAATTTTGCATTGTAACTTATTGAAGCCTTTTCCCGAGCTCAGATACACAGCATACAGCCTACTGCTGACGCTGGGGTTGGTTGCTCCGGTTTGTAGGGAAAGCATGTCATAAAGTGCATTTCCGTTGCTTTTTGTGCTTTGCCAATGGAAAAGTGGGAAATAACCGAGAAGCAGCATACAAGTTTTTGAATCAATCCCCAGTTTGAGTTTGTAAGGTACGAGTAAACACATACTCCTCCACAAAAGTGAGCACAATAGAAATGATGGGAGAGAGGTAGACTGTTATCAAATTATGGAGGATAGCTAGGGAATGGTCTTCTGAGATTGAGCTTACGTAATGTTCTAGTAACTGATTGTATCTTACGTCATGCAAGGTACATACATATATACGTGAGCATAGTACAATAGAAGTAGCGTTTAAATAGGAAAACTAAAATGATATTATTGATTTCATACTTTTCAACTGAGTTGAGCTATTTTGAAGAGAACACTATAAATGCTTGCTCGCGTGAAACATTTTTTAAGTAGCTGGAGAAAATTTTGCATGTGCAATAATATTTTTTTTTACATCCTGTTAAATTTAATGCGAACAGTTGTTACTGTTGACTGTTACTCACAAAAGGATGGCTTTTATATAGAATTTCAAATCCAAAACAGTACAGTATTACACAGCCAAGCCACAACACAACTCCGTAAGAATCGTGATGATGAGGATAATCATGTCGATCAAGATGATGATGATAGGACAAGAAGTTTATCACATTATTTCGAGGAGGAAAAGCTGTACGCCCACACACTTTCGTGGTAACTTGGACGTTTTGATTTTTATAGCTTGTCATCTGATTACCTACCAAGCAAGAGCAACTCATCCTCATCATCATCCATACAAGTTGAGTATGTATAACTAACTATAACGTTCAAAAATTCCTAGTTTGACCAAGGAGAACAGTTCTTCCAATTACCAGCAAAAAGTCTTTGCCTTTAATATGCCTTTCTTATTTTACTGGGGATTTTTTTGTTATGTTGTATTGTATGTGCAACTCATCATTGAAGCCATTCAAGGTAAGTATCAACACCAACACACAGCCTGTTGATGATCAGCAACATTAGTATTTCAACTAGAACTAACTCAAATGAAATTTATTTTGAAGATTATGATACTGGCATTGGCATGGCTTTGGCTTAGCCATTTATGTAAGTACAGCCTCAATTTTTTGCAATATTTATAAGAGACATGGTAGAGAGAAGATTTTTAAACTCAAAATGTGCGACTCAACTGAAGCTTCTGAGAAAGAACCACCAACCAACCACTCATA
Organism: Orchesella flavescens; assembly: GCA_964034955.1. Taxonomy (NCBI): domain Eukaryota; kingdom Metazoa; phylum Arthropoda; class Collembola; order Entomobryomorpha; family Orchesellidae; genus Orchesella; species Orchesella flavescens. The sequence continues at coordinate 6,498,975 of OZ035957.1, forward strand.
ACATTCAAAAGTCGTGATATTTTGGGTACATTCAATTTGAATCTAGCCAGCTACTTCATCATACAAGTGTACATGTATATGAAACAAAAGGCCATCAGGAACAATTTAATACACCACACCAGTTTATTTCATGAATACCAAATCTTCACGTCACCATCATCATCACCATCACCCGCATCCCAACTCCCAACTCCATTCCATCTTCCAACTCTCCAATGAAATGATATACATATAGGTACATAACACAATGCAATATACAATACTCAATAAGATTTTTAATATTAGGTCTTGATCATGTCTTCTAGTGGACACCAAATATAAAAAAAGCTGTTTGATCATCAACCCTGATATGAATAATATGGTTTTTATTCGTTGTATGCAAACGTACATTACATTTTTACATCACATCACATCATCATATCACGCTTACCTAAATATTATTATCTTGAGCAGCAAAAGGAATCATGTGTCTGTCTTTTCTCTACTCTTGTAATCTGTCTGGCTTCAAATACTCAGCAGTACACGGTAAATTGATAGAGTGGCGGTGGTAGTGGTTGGTATACACACTCACTCTCTATCTAGCCTGTGTGCTTCTACACATATTTTACTAAATTGACTTACGGTATATTACGATTACGAAGCTGCATGTCAAGAGTGGAGCAACAACATATAACATGCTAACAAGTAAAGTTATGAATAAAACACCGCTCAAAGGCATATGTGAGTTGAAGTGCTCGTAAAAACTGTTGAAATTGGAGAATTATCGAACAAAGCAAGCCAAGTCAACAGAACAGTTTGTATGTGAGATGTGTGTGCATATGAAATGGATGTAACATAATCAGCATGCCAGCAGCAGGCGAGTAAAATTAAGATTTCATCATTCGTTAAAAAAATGTACAGGAGATTAGTAGACAGTATAGTATAGACACATGAGAGAGCATATTATTTGTATCACACAAGCTGTTTAAATAATACTTTTTATTTTTTAGATCATAAAGGATTTCAAGTTAATTGGAGAGTGTGAGTAAGCAGCCATGATTTTTTGATGAGTCGCTTTTCGTCAAAAGTTTAGTGACATTTGATGTTTGCAGCTGAAGTTTATTCTCGGAAGTGAGAAGGATCGAGTGAGACTTGGTATGTAGCTGTCATGTAAAGATTTCTTGTTACACAAAAAAAAAGTTATGTTATAAAACATTTGTGGTTTGGTTTTATAACTCGCCCATCAAAACAGAACGTCTTGAGGGTTGATGTTGATGGTAAAACATCTCGATTATGAAACATTTTTTGTGATTTGATACGGGAATGGCTTAATCTAAGAAATATGTTATTGGACCTATGCTAAATGACGGGCTTAAAAATTTCTACAACTCAAAAAAACATTTTTAATGTTATATGAAATACGTAGAATTAAAAATAATTCAATAATTTAACCATTTGATAGAAAGAACTGCTTAAGAATGATATTTTTTTTCGCTGGCATATATCCTCCTCCCTTTTACATGCTAAACATTTAAGCATCCATTTTTATTTGTAATATTACGCTTCATTTTTTTCCAAACACATCTTATCTTGGTGATGTGATGTGAACGTCGCCCTCTGCAACATCCCTCTATATTTACTGGTGCCTCCTGCCTACCCGAAATAATATTGGTTTACACTGGGAAGCTACTTACATATACCATCACATCACCATCGTGCCTCAACTCGATCCTTTTGCTTCTTCAATACGTTTTTACCTATTATTTATTCCAGTCACACGCTCTCTCTCTGCCTATACTTACTTTTTCGTCCGAACGTGCATCCATGTATCCACATATTATAACCAACAATTCCAATCTACCACAGCAATCTATCTAAAAAGCTTTAACCACACTACAAATACAAACTCTACTATACATGCAGTCAAGGACGAAGAGAGGAGGTGGAATGGAAAGAAGGCAAAAATGGACATGCAATGCGAGCAACAACAGTTTTATATATTATCTAGGTATATATATACATTATAAACATGAATACAAAAGCTACTGCCGTTTTTACAGATGTCTTGTGCGGTTGTTAGAATGTTTCTAGCCTGCTTGCTACTAACTGAGTGAGTGAGTGTTTTGTAGGAAAAGAAAAAAAAGTTTTGTGTGTGGGTCTGTCTGAACCAAACACTTCATTTTCTGTTCTCGCCCTAAACTCATACACTTGCATTTAGGCATTACGTATACTTATATATCCCCAAAAACGACAAGAAGCAAGCATACATTCTTTATGATGATGGCTATAGGAATATGTATATAAAGTTTATAGAATTTTAGGTAATATGTTGCCTTGTGATGAGATGAACATGTATTCTCATGTTTACATAGAGAACATATAACGTTTGATTTGATATTTGTGAATACATACATAAAGCACACTGAGAGCTGAGCCATAGCCAAAGCCAAAGTGAGGAAGAGAGAGAGAGAGAGAGAGGAACATCAGCCGATCTTGTAATAAAACACATGATGAGATGAGCTACACATTCAGCATATATAGAAGAACTGACATATGGAGGTCCTTTTCATCTCCTCTTTCTCTTTTACTCGTTTCAGCTCTTTCCAAAATGCCTACAAAAAGGCTCCCTCTTTAATGCATTAGCTTTTGACGTTGCCCTTGCTTGATATATAACACCACTATTGTGTCCTTAAATAATACATTACATTACATTACGTATCGTATCATGTCATGTGGATGTGTAGCATGTGAAACTTTGTTGGCTTGCTTGGCGCAACTACCATCACATCAGTATCATCAGCATGCATAGCAAAAACCATTTTGGTGTGGTGTACTTTGAATTAGAAATTTATACAGGGCAAGAATTGATTTTGTAACTCTTTTTATTAAGGGAGCTTGGAAAGTGGCTTGGCTTAATTAATACTCACATACTTACTCCAAGCTCAAGCTTCTTAACAAAGGATTAGCGACGTGTATGAAGCTTGCTTGAAGAAGTGGATTTGTTCAGATTGATAAATATTTTGACAAATTTTAATTTTTACATTCTGCGCATTCACTACTTTTTAAAGGAATTCTCAGGTGCAACCATTAAATTTACATTAAAGAAGCCTCTAACAAATTGAAGAGCAGCATTTAATGGCGTAAGTACCTGATTGGATTGGTGTGATGATATTGAACATGCATGCAAATTAGCCTTACGTTCATGATGATGATGATGCGTTGTTAGTTGTACCTTTCAATTACAATAGCATAATCTGTTCAACCTTTCAACTATGAGTGTTGTGTGTTACAATAATTGAAAAGTTATCAATTCACTTTTTTGCAATACATTTCAATATAGGCAACACCTGACTGCATGATGACCAGAGACCACAAATAAATATATATAAATGTAGAAAATGGGTGTGGATGGATGGGGAAACAAGTTTTGGTACAATGCAACTGTACAAACAATCCTATATAGGATTAGTAATAATGACTACTGACCATCACCTTGCCTTGCTTTAATTTGCTTTGTTAAGAAAATAATATTATTAGTTACGGAGGAGTTAGTGTTACAATTGAATGTTATAATACAGCCACAGCTACAGTCTACGTTACTTAAATGGTTTTCGTACCCTTTTAGACACTTGAAAATGAAATGACATATGAACAACGAAAGAATGAAGGAATAATTATGTGTCGACTTTTGAAACCTATGCGTATGCTGTATGTATGGGTGTTGCGTAGATCAACTAGGTATTATCAAAAAAATACTTGCCTTTGAGTTGTGAAATAAGAGAAAATATATAAATGGCAAGTAGAGTAAAAAAAACAAAGTGTATTCACTGTTCATGCTAAGAAGGTCGTTTTGTTGTCAGTATGCCAATTTAGAATGTATGTTCTTAAGTTCAACATTGATAATACTGCCTGTTTATTGCTTCTAAATATCTATATTATGCAAAAATATGGATCATTTTTATTAATATCAAGGAACTTCTCGAAACTGGCTTGTGCCAATTTGTATACTTGTCATTGTCAAATTCTTTCTGTATGAGTAATAATAAATAGGCATGAGAATAAATCTTATTATTCAAAATTTTTATGAAGGAAAGGAACTGACATGCAATGAATTCATGATCATGATCATCATGCAGAGGCTATTTCATATAGCTATACACAATAATAATGCAATGCTACGTACTACGTACATAACAAAAAAATGCATATTTTTATTATTTTTCCTGTTCATTATGATTTGATGGTGTTTTTACGATGATGTCAACATTTTGATTTCAATGTATGCAATCCAATAAGTAGTTGTTTGATTGAGGTTTGTATGCGACTACTTAAAATGCATGTTAATCTCACGTCACAGCAAACCCCAAAATATGCAAAAACTATCAGTGAATGGGTTCATGAAACAAGAAGGAATCAATAATCAATATTGAATGGATGACGATTATTTTTCCTGGAATTATTTTCTTGAGTTAATGTTCTTGCTCGTTAGTACGTATTACGGCAACCACAACACATTTTACATCTCATCCAGAATGTACTGAATTGAATAGAGAGTCTAAATCTAAATAGATATAAATTACGTGTATATGTATATTTCCGGAATTCGTCAATTTACTTTTCACGTTAATGAAAAATATTCAGCATAAATTATGGATACATGCACTAAATATTGCAAGTTACAACCAAAAAGGAGAACATTATTGCACGCAAATAAAGCAAGTAAGGATTTGCTCAACGAATCACCTATCAATATCCAGTCAGGAAAACAAAAAAAAAGCGATAAATGTTTGATACGTTTAACTGAATTACTGTGTATCGTATTCGTCAGTCGGGAGTCGTATATATGTTATAGAAACATCAGTGAAACATTGCAGTGATGCATCTGCTATCAAGAGGAAACTTGATGAGAATGTACGGTCACCGTATCGTAACGTGGTATACTTTTTCTCACGTCATCATAAAATATCCTTCTTTTGACTAGTATCAAGTATGCCTCTTTTTTTAAACAACGGGTATGTCAAATAACTTTGTAGATGGGCAGGGGCAGTGGGTTTAAACCTTAAGCTCTTTGCGGTATGAATCAACAAGGAATGCCTCACAAAAAAAGAATATTTAACTGAAAAGAGTACATAAGTAACGCAGAAATTGATAAGAGAGTAAACCTCACAGCACATACAACAGGGGTTCACATGCAATTCAATCACGTAAAAATTGAGTATGTAATGAGCTTATGTAATGCATATATCACAGTCTTTTAAAAGTTTAAAAGGAGAATAAATATATCGGATGAGCTAATGAAGTACTGAAGCAGTCAGAAAATACCTTTTGGGAACAATAATCATGAGACATGCAGCATAGCAGTAGCAGGCTTTTAGTTTTTAGTCCTATCGTATTCGTAATGGATTTTGGGCTGCCATAATTCTTGGAAAACGAGGAGCAAGCTTTTCAAAGAAGCTATCTTTACAATCTCAGTTTCTGATCTGTGTATAGGAAAGAATGTATAGTACAAACAAGCTATACCTTTATGATAAGCTATTGATAGCGATGATGCAATAAATGCTTGCTGAACTCGCTGCATGATAAAGATAAGGTGGGTATTGGGTGGTCAGTGTTTCTAGGTTGAAAAAATGACAAGATTTTGTCAAACGTGTGTGTTCATTTGTATATTTATTGCACATGTACCATGATAATATGATCTCTAATATTTTTACAGTATCAAAATTGGCAAAGCTTTGATCAACACGTTAAGAATATTTTTTTAATGTTAAATTACAAAGGTAAGGAATTGGTTTCATTTTTTTAAATTCAGTTTTAGTAATACGTGGTGATTTATATTATTTGACTTTTAGTTATAACAATGTATGATATATGCAAGTTAATACTTATTCGCAGGAATACACTTACAAAAATTTAGAACAAGACCAATCCGTTGTATTGCCATTCACATTGATTCACCAGCATAATTTAGAGTGTGGTACGGATGTAACGTGTGTATAATATTATGCATCTGGAACCGTTTTCGGCCTTCTTTTTAAACTTTGAATGTTTACATACTTTCCTTACATTTACATCATAAGGCACTTTTTTTAGAATTCGGATTTCTCCTTTCCAATTTACAGCTCCGGCATCTTGGCTCCTTTCTGTTATACCCCGTGTGTGCCTGCGGTGGAGACACATATACATTGATTTTGTGCTCTAAAAGTGTTTGGTTTAATGCGCATAAGCCAACCCACGCGGTGGCTTCTTTGTGGTTGATGTTTCCCCCTTTATACAAAATCATCAAAGTCAAGATTTTAGGCTCTTTGTATGTATATATAGTTTGCTAGTTTGCTTTCTCAGAACTGAACTGACTGATGTAAAAATTTAAGTCAAACGATAGAAAATATCAAGAGAATTTTAGTCACAGTCAACAGTTATTACGTTATCAATGTACATACATTACAAGAAGTTGTACAGTCTTTTACTTTACACTATAGTCACACTACACTGGTTATTGGTTTTTTTTTCGTGACACCTTCAGCCATCCTTAAAACACAAAAGGAGGTAATTTCTATGTCACGTCATCATCATACATTTCAAGGTTAGTTAATATCGTATCGTATCGTTCAACAACAGAGCAGAGACCGTCGAATGATTACTGCTATCATAAAAACTTCATTTGTGAAGATACACAATTTCATTCAATTTGCGAGGATATGCGATTTTAGTAAGAGAGGTTTATACGGAATGGTACACCACTCAAGCACAGCATTAAATTTTGATTCACAAAAAAAACTTGCTGAAAGTACAAAGGAGAGTTTGCTGTTTTTCAACAACACAGGCTACAAAGAGGTAATATTATTGAGGTATGTATAGTTGTTCACATTATGTTCTCATTGTGTTGTTACACACTGTTTCAAAACCAGTGTGCTTCAGTATTATGACATGCAAAAACTGTTAAAGCAAAAGCAAATATTTATACGCGAACACAATCAAAGCAGTAGTCAGTGAAGCTAGCAACTACAGTAGCACGATGTCGTGTTTATGCCTGAAGGGGTAGAGAGCAAGGGAAAGGTCAAAAACTTGATGTTTGATGTCCTGTTGATTTTGTTTTTATCTGATCCCCATGTTAAAATGTTAAGTTGAGCTCGAATCACTTTCAATTCAATTCCTTTTCATTCCTTCAGTTTTTAAGCACACACAAACCAACCCACCCTAAAATATGATTGCAAACAATTTTATGATGGCGGTACAAATTACATCCGCTTTGCCTCATTCATTCTCTAGAACTCTAGGCGAAAATGTTGTATTAGGGTTGAGATTTAGGATGTTATGTTCTTGGCGGTTCTTGGTAACAACTAAAAGTACCTAGCTAAAAACCTAAACTTTTCTTGTGTGGTTAAAAATATCGATTATGATGACTTTTTTCTTTGGAGATTTTTGAAAATTGGGGGTTTATGAACCCACCCATTATTCAGTACTAATGTAGTAATTATAGAACTTTTGGTAAGGACTCCCTTAATTATAAAAACAATTAGAAACATTTTTATCTCAACAGTCACAAAGTGGGTATGTGTTGTTGTGTATACATATTATCATAAAGTGTAAAAGTTACTTTAATACATGCTTCTTCTTCTTCTCCTGCTTTCCCCTCCTCTGAATGTGTACTCATCATTGAAATGCATTCAAAGTACGTACTTCAATTAAAACTAAGGAACTCAAGAAAGTTAAACTTTTATACCAAGAAAGGAGTCTCCTCCACTCCACTAAACAACTGTATTATTACGTCACATCATATAATATATGTCACCAAGCATGAAACAACTTAAAAACTTGATATAAAATTTCATGGAAAAGGAATGAATAGAGAGGGGGAAACTGGTTGTGATAGTTTTGTTTTGTTGTTGCTGTTGATGATGTCTGATGTGCCTTGCATGATATTTCACGGATCAAAATACTTGAGTATCCTTCCTTCCTTCCATGAAGTAGAAAACTATATTATTATGGAGAAACATGCAAAAAGGGAAGAGATATGAGAGGAAGGTTGTTTAAAAACTTTGTATTTTATTTAAGTGTCTCTGTGTTTCTTTCTCTCAAGTACCACCAGCACCACCACTACCAAAGAAAAAAGATTCATATTCATGCATTCCTCTGCTACTCCGCCTTGCCTTCTTCTTTAGTTGGTTTGTTTTATATTTTTTGCCTTAAGCATCTCTCTCTCTCCTCATCGTGATATTCATCGCTTTCTCTGACTCAAACTGAGGTCTCCTTGAAGATGAGGCTAGTAAGATTCTTGGAGAAAGTTACATAGCATCATTCAACATGAATGTTTTGAGTTTTTGGAGTTTCTTCACAAGAAATATAGGGAAAAGGGAAAGTAACGAATTTTGGAGATCACAAGGAAAAAGGAACAAAAACGAAGCGAAGGGAATAATAATTGTGATGCACTTTCTTGCTCCCTCTTTCTCTTCTCCCTCTTTCTCTACCATACTACACCACTGACTCTGTGTATTTATTTTATATTCAGCCACTAAATTTGTTACTTTCCTTCCTGAAGACGACAGGAGCAAGCAGTGAAGAGGAGGATATATGGCTAGGGATTCATGCAAAAATGGGTATGGATGGGATAAGGAAAGCAGTGACGGAGGCAGCTTGACATATCTAAGCTTTTATAGAAATGAATGCTTGTACCGCTACCATAACATATATTCTCATCTCATCGTCAGAGTCTCCAATTTGCTATAATGCATAAGTTATTACTGACTCTGTCATTTTGTTTTGTTGACTGAACTGAAGTATCTGGAAGAAATTAAAGGAGGTCACTTTCCCCCTCTCCGTTTTATATATTCAAGTGATTTTTTAAAAACAAATTGATACTCGTACATTGCATTTACTTTCGACGGCTCTGACAGAAAAAGTGAAAGCATAGAGATTTGCTTCGACTTTGACGGATGGTTTCATAAAATAAAATAGTGGAACACACACACAAAACATCCATATTATTTCAGTGTACTAAATGTTAAGCTAGAAAGCATAAAGCTGAAAGTTGTTCATTGAAAAACTGCTACTTCCTGGATTGGAGGTGTGAAATACAATTTTTGACTTTTTAAGACGGTTCACAGGGCTTCACTTCAAAAGTTTTACTTTTCAAAACTTACCCTTTGCTTTCACTTTCATTCATATTCATTGTTACGAACTATATATTTAGGAAGTAAAATACACATTTACTCAAAATTATTTTTTATGCTTTTTTACGTAAGTTGCATTTTCACTTCCTTCCTATCCCATCTCATGACGCATTCATATTTGATTCATCGTGTCAATGTCATTATGTCTGCTCTGAAGGACTGGAGCACAATTTAATAGTAGCATATTTTTTTGAAGAGTACTTAACAAAGATAATATTAATCGCAATCACATATATGATAGGTCTTTCAAAGTTTAAGACGTTAATTTTTAAATGCCCACTAGTGACTAGGGTCTACCCCACTTTCATTTTATGCTGACAAATAATTTTTCAGACAAAAGAACATAATCTGGAAGATTAGTAGCAAAATAGTTAAAAATATTTTACAGAATGATTAAATTACAAGAAGGAAAAGTCAAACGAGCATTTATTTCATTGAAAACCCATCATTTAAACAAGCAAAAAGAAGTTTCCTTCGAACCGGATTTGAACCAGTGACCTATGGATTTCAGCAGCTTACGCTGTATACTACAGTCCACCGCTCTACCAACTGAGCTATCGAAGGAACAGTTATACAGAGGCAAGGAAATTATAGTATTTGAATAAAGATATTTCGCAATGTGCTTGAACATGAGGTTTTTAAATTCAATTTTGGCTGCGCTTGCTTGCCTTGAATAAATGCAGTAGTTTCATGCTATGCTAGTTCTATGCTGCAACTTCATGAAAAAGTATGGCGGTTGGAGCGGCACCTGCACACTACAGCTGATATCTGTGTCGAAAGTTGAATTTTGGATCCCGGGAACTAAAATTACATCACTGATTTACATTGCAAGCCAGCAGCAAACATGTGTTCATGAGCTCTTTTGGACGTTTCTTGTGGAGTTTTAAATTTTTAACAAAAATTCTAGTCGGCTCGAGTGTTGGGTAGTTAAGTAATCATGTCAGTGACATTCAACATTGCTAATTTGCGGCATTACAGTTAAGTGATTAGCGAGGTGAAGTTGTAAATGGTGTATTTACATTTTACGTTACCAATATACAGTATTTTTATCCAGTATCTGGAAGTGGATGTAAAATGGTAAGTTGTTGAGAATTATTTTATGTTTTGATTAGCTGCTTTAATCATTTACAAATGTCAATTATTGATCAGTTTCTTTCTCGTACAATTTGACATTTCAGAGTTAACTGCATTCAAAATCGGATCGCTGCCCGGGACGGACGGAGGGTCCAGCCACCAGTTTCTGTTATCATTTATGGAACATTGGAACTTAACCTTCTTTTGCATTGTCAATTGTTGAATGTGGATTATTATTGATGCTCAAGTTCCTGTTATTTTTATTTGTTCGACGTTTGTTACTTTTAAAATCGCAACATGTCACTTTTAAGCTCTTCATCTTTAATATGGACAGTGATGCCGTGGAGGAAGCCCATTAGTAATTATCACTCAATAATATTTAAAAATGGAAACTATTGGACACAGGGATGCAATAATTGCTTCAAAAGCTTTTGTACGAGCCAGCCACTAAGGACTACCAATACCTTTACTTCCGGAACGATAAGAAATAGATTTAGTAAACTCTTTGGCAGATCTGAAAAATTTCAAATAATTCCCCTTACTCTTCGAAAACAAAACTTCAGAACATCTGCGTTATTAAAAAGTAGTATGCAGAGTAATACGAGTAAAGCTGATGCGTTGGTTGTTAAAAAAGCTGGAAAGCAAGAAATAAGAAGGCTTCTGGGACTTGCAAAAAGTGAAAAATGGACATTAACGGGTTAGTTTTTGGAGCAAATTATTTGTATAAATTGTTTGGATCTTGTGCACTGTACAGTTTAATGGTTTTTATGTTTATGTTTCCACTTTCAGGTGCCATTCTGCTATTAATCGTATCCAGTACTGTTACAATGGCAGTCCCATTTTGTCTTGGAAAAGTGATAGATATAGTATATACCGGCGATGATAGGCAAGCAACAAAAGCTAATTTGGATAAGGTATGCCTAGGGTTATTAGGAATATTTCTAATCGGAGGCGTGTGCAATTTCGGGAGGGTTTATCTCATGCAAACTTCGGGTAAGTATATTTCCTGTTACTGGTTGTCATTTCACCTTATTTGAGCCATTAGTTTAAACTTTACTAACTTTCTAACATCAGACAATTGTCTAATTCACTGTATTTACTAATTTCATTCAGGTCTACGCATTACAAACAAGATGCGGACCTCTGTGTTCTCTGCAATTCTGAAACAAGACATTGCCTTTTTTGACAAAAACAAGACTGGAGAATTAATTAACAGGCTCTCAGCGGATACTTCATTAGTTAGTCAATCAGTTACCATGAATGTCTCAGATGGGCTTAGGTCAACTTTTCTTGTTGCTGCTGGTGTATCAATGATGGTAATAAAGTAGTGTAGTTAACAAGATTTAATAATAGATGAATTAATATCATTCATTTTACACATAACTTGACTTATAGATTTTGAATTTATTTTTAGGTTTATACATCACCTCAATTAGCTGTAGTTGGTCTGTCAATTGTTCCTCCTGTTGCAGGCCTGGCAGTGGTTTATGGTCGATATGTAAGGAAAATTACACAGAAAGTACAAGACAGTTTGGCGTCAGCTACGCAAGTTGCGGACGAGAGAATTGCAAATATTAGAACAGTGAGAGCATTTAGTCAGGAGACTTTAGAAAATCAAGCGTATGGCTCGAAAATAACTGATGTTTTGAAACTGTCTTACAAGGAGGCTTTGGCGCGAGGGGTTTTCTTTGGAATGGTAATTTTTGGTTTTTTGCATACTACGTAATAAGTATTATTATGTAAGTTGCTTTTTTTTAATTGTGTTTGTTTTAATTATTTTATAGACAGGGCTCAGCGGAAACTTCATTATACTTTCAGTACTTTACTATGGTGGGTCGTTGGTGGCCGAAGATTCTATCACAGTAGGAGCATTGTCAGCTTTTTTGCTGTATGCGGCGTACGTGGGCGTGGCTATTGGAGGCTTAAGTTCCTTTTATTCAGAGATGATGAAAGGCCTTGGAGCATCGACTAGGCTATGGGAACTGATTGACAGGACACCCACGATTCCCCTACGAGGTCTGAATGTCATCAGTTAAAGAATAATATGTTATTGCATTGTGAAAATCCAGTTTCTTTTTAGCTTTACTTGTAAAGTTTTTAATAATCGTAGGTGGAGTTATTCCGAAAACAGAATTGCAAGGAAACATTCTACTCAATAATATTTCCTTTTCGTATCCCACACGTCCGGACGCATTGATATTTAATAATGTGAACCTCGACATTCCAGCTGGGACAATTATGGCTATTGTGGGACCTAGTGGGAGTGGGAAAAGTACACTTGGATCACTATTGTTGCGATTCTATGATCCAACAGCTGGGATGATAACAGTCGATGGATTACAAGTTTCACAATTGGATCCTCATTGGCTAAGGCAACAAATTGGAACTGTTAGTCAAGAACCAATTCTCTTCTCGAGCTCAATCAAAGACAACATTTTGTATGGAGCAATTAATCCAGAGTCTATTTCAGAAGAAAGAATTTTAGAAGTAGCCAAAGAAGCAAATGCCCTTGATTTTATTTTAAAATTTCCTCAAGGTTTCGATACTTTAGTTGGAGAAAGAGGCATAATGCTGTCTGGTGGGCAGGTAAGGAGATCACGAAATTGGCAAATTATTAGTAAATTTTAATAATGAGATAATGAGGCACGTTTTGTTTCTATTACCAGCGTCAGCGAATAGCTATTGCAAGAGCGTTAATGAAGAACCCTAAAATTCTCTTGTTTGATGAAGCAACGAGGTACAATGAACTGTACTAGTCTTTTCGTAATTTTAATTAGTATTTTGAATGTTAAATTGCTAATGAATAATGATGGATTTATTTGGTTTATTTAAATAGTGCCTTGGATGCTGAAAGTGAACATCTCGTTCAGGAAGCATTAGAAAGAGTGGCGAAAAATCGGACAGTGATAACAATCGCTCATCGACTGTCTACGATACGTCATGCAGGTACTTGACTTTTATATATATATATCAACTCTTTGCAAAGACATCATCAGCTTTTAAATGTGTTAATCAAATTCATTATTTTTGTTGTTATTTTACAGATAAAATTGCAGTTCTTAATGAAGGAAAATTTGCTGAAGTTGGTGCTTATCATGAATTAATGACAATTGAAGATGGAATGTTCAGGCGACTCGTGGAAAAGCAAACTATTCAACAGTAACGTTTAGAAGTTTTGGATGCTCCCAAAGAATTCCATATCTATGCAAAATTGTAGTATTATATGTTTACAACATTATTAGTGCTTTCAAGAAGATTCACTCTGATACTATGTACCAGTATGACTCATATTTGTTTTGTTATATGTCCCTGGTAGTAAGTAAAAAAAGGCTTTAATTTTTATGCAGACAAAAAAATATTTCAAAAAACTTTTACAATGGTTTTATTCATGTTAATGTTCATTCATCACATCCCGCACTACTGCTGTCCAAATTTCGTTGGTATTTGCCATGAAATCGCTTGGAAAAATTGTGGTGAATTATCTGCGTTCTTGAACTAGACATGATACGCCCTAAAACCACAAACTTTTGTCGACTCAGCACCATATACCAGCATTTAAAGTAGAATTTGGAAAGGGATGGATCTGCCAAATCTTCGACAGCACACTAATAAATGATTCACCCAAAAATAAAAGGGTATAATATTATGCTTGTTCGCAACAGTTTCTTCCACTCTTATAAAGTGAAGGTTTTCACCTTTTTTGTCCAGAGGGAGAAAGCAATTCGATTTGGTCTTGCTGGACTTGCTGAGTAATGATTGTGGTTTTTGCTACGTCAATGAGTATAAATTGGTCTTCCCATTTTTTTCTCTCTCTGCCTCTGGGTCATGATATCCTCTCTCTTACAGGACAAGCTTTACATGAACTCGCTTCCCAGTTGGTGGTGAGATTGATTGCATCCCGTCATCGGCATTACTTCAAGCTCAAGCATACAGCTATACGCTCAGCCCAGCCATCATAGTAGGTTAACTTCAAGTCAAGTATGAATGCTACACTTGTAAAGCGGAAGGAAAGACAGGAAAAGAGAGGTGTTACTCGACCGCTTTAAACTATAGCGTTTTCTCCTCGCTGACCTACTCTTTTGGCTACTACTACTGCCTCGACTATATACAAGTCTTTCAACATCGCATCGGTGTAGTGTTGCGTAAGTTGTCGGATCATGCAAATTTTGACGTTCCCTTCTTCCAAATTTTCAAACGGATATGCACGGTTTTTTTGTTTAAGCATGTATAGCCAAAAATATTCTTGTTTCCCATGTGCAAAATTTCCACCTTCTCTCCTCCTTAATTTTATCCGGCTATATTCTTATCGGCATGAAAAATCAACTGTATGGAAAAAACCGTACGTGTTTTATGTTACAATGCGGTACCTTGGCTTTAGCCTTTTCTAGACAGACGCCCGTCTCAATTCACATTAGTACATATTGCATTGTTTGTATAGCATGATAGGTGGGTATGGTGTATATATTCATGTATTACATATTTTTACACTTACTTTAGCTGTATAGATGATGTTCAATTTCACAATCCGAAGAAAAGTATGGTTTGCGAATGAGAAATTACTTTCTCTCGTTTTTATTAGACTGCGCTGTTTCTTATTCGTATTTTATAGTTACTCCCTCAGTTGCACTTATGTTTTTTTGAACATTGCATGCACACACGCAGATAAACGTATGCATGTGCTTTTTATAATCTTGAGACTTATTATGAGGTATGATATATTTTTCTTCGGCTTTAGTGAGAAATGCTGCTCTTTCTCAGATTACCTAACGTGAGTCATAAAATTTGTTAAAAGAGGTCAGCAGGACATGTCATGTAATACACCCACCACCTCCTAAAACTGACCGCATTTTTCTGCATATAGTATATCAAATAATATTTTCCCAATTGTCAACAATGTAGTTAATCTGATATAACAATTCAGCCTATCAAAAAGTTTTTGTGCAGGTATAGCCCACTCGAAATTCAGGAGAAAGTCACAGTTTTCACCCAATTAAAGTCGTATTCCAGCAGGTGGCTGTAACATGTAATATGGAAGTCGGAGTCGGAACAACAGCAGCACAGAGCACATTTTTTATAACAGCAAAATGGGTCAGATAATAACTCATTTTTCATGACATGCAACTGAGCAGTCAAAAATGCAAATGAGGTTTTATTTCTTGTAACGCTACAATCTCTTGGGAATATATTATACATTAATTCCGTATCCAGAGAGGTAGTAGGTCCCCACTCTGGAGAAATCTCTGAAAGTACTACAGTATGTATATATATATATGCATTCAAATTTTCATTCGAATAAAGTATTACCTCAGGTTTTCCACTGGCAACTACTAATGAGAGTGACGTTTTATTTGGAAGAAGGTATAGCTTGTATACAGTGGACGATGGGGAAAATACTTAAGAGGAAAGTGAAAGTTGTAGTTTGGAGTCGAGTGCTCCCTTTTCCCTTTCAAAATGGAAATGCGTGAATGACGGGTGACTGGTTGTCAACCTCTACCTTTGTTGTTGAAGAAAATGGTTGCCTTATACAAAGTCTTTCGACTTATCGATTTAATTAAAAAAAAGTTTTTTAAGTGGTATGATGACATGGTTTACTTTCTGGTGTTTGAACTCTCTTTTTGTATTCACCATTTGTTATGCCCTTCACCCGCATCACATCCCCTTCATTTGGTACTCGAGTGCATACTATAGATGACAAGAAAGAGCACGTGTCGAGAACCACTTGAAAAATATGATAGGGTAGAGATAGATAGATATATGAGGTCTATTCTGAATTCTGTTCATCACCCTTCATTGAGCAGTCACTTAAGACATTTTCCCCAGAAACTCTAATAGAATTTGTAATAAAATTATTATATATTTCCACTCCTTTTTTTAATGTGAAGTTACTGTTCTACGCTACGTGTTTGCTCTTAGCACAGCACAAACAATAAGATTGATGCTAAAAGAACATTTGTTACTTTCACCAAGTTGAAATATAGCAAATCTATAGTGCTGAAAAGTTTTAATCTGATTCTGACCATTTGTTCAAGTTGCTAATAAATCGATGCTACACAAGTTTCCAAAAAAAATAAATATATTCTTCAGTATTCTATAGTAATTTTTGTGTGAGTTTTTATTCTTTAGTACAAGTAGTGGGCAGCTCTGCACCGATATGGCACGCCATGTCGTCTTAAACGAATGTCCATTATTGCCTCATCCAAAAACTTTCTCGTTGGCAGCTGCTCCGCTGGTAAGTACATCAATGCGTATAATCGCGTTGCAAACTCTGGAAAAGTGATTGCTTCATACGTACAATCTGAAGTGTTGGCTCTATCCTTTTGCATCGTCGGGAAAAACTCCTCAAAGAGGAAAGCACCACTCCCGTAGTCCCCAGCCATCCCAAAGTTCACAACAATTTCTACTCGACTAGTGGCAAATGTATTAGACTGATCATGGCACATTCGCCAAATTGCCCATATGTCAAAGATATCTTGATCATTCCAAAAGACATGATCAGCCATATCTGTTGGTCCCCAATCGAATTCTCCTCGAAGATAGATTTCCAACATAACTTTTAGACGTTCTTCAATGAGGGGAAACAAGAAAATGCGTGCATCCGCTTCATGTCCCACCATTGAGCAAAATGCTAGCTTATTTAATAACGACATTCGCTCTGGATCCCAACACATCCCTGCTCCATCATGCTTATTCATTTGTTGTGTGAAGGTGAGAGCTGGGTACTCAGTGGTGTGAACGGCTTCTTCAGCGTACAGTTTTTTCCAACGCTCAGTCATTTCATCCCACGCAGAGAGGTAGTTCCCCATTTTGATTATGCCGTGTCGGAAATCCAATTGAAGCTTTACATCTATCTAGTCAAATGTTTAAGTCTTCATTTGCAACTTCATGATTCATTTCTCATTTCTTGGAATTCTCAAGTTTCCATGTGCTTTCATACATATGCATGTAACACCATATTTTCCATGTATTTTCTCCATAGCTGCTTTCTCAATGTATAAGGAAAAGTTACATTATGAAATTATAGGAACACAAGAAAACGTGTTGACATACGTGAAATATTATTCGTGTAACAGTACAATAAACTAATGCGAGCATAATTATTATTATCCAACACAATTCAGTTTTAGATTGATTTGATATTTGTTTACCAATAAAATACAAGTAAATTAATTGATTGACAAGTACATTCTCATCAGACCACGACAGTAGAAATGCATACATATCATCATAACATCAACTTACGTGGAGTACTAATGAAGTCATTTTTGTTTTGTAGGTATCTAATCTCTCTATACTAATGTTTCAAGTGGGCATCCAAACGAGCTCAGCAGTTATGTCTATGTTTTGATAACTTAAACAATCAAAAGTATATAGTTAATCAACAAGCTTCATGGTATATGGTATAAACGATATAAGTGGCTTTTTGGCATAGGCACATGCATAAATATGCAAATAAGCATAAACAGTGGTGTAGGCACCTAAGAACTAAAAAGTACTCTTGCATTTTGTATATTGTTGAATGTGTGTGTGCATGCATAGGATTTTCGCAACTTTCAGACCACTACTGTTAATACTACTACTGGCTGAAAACGAGAGTTTATTTTTACCAAAAAGTCAAAAGAAAGCAGTGAAAGAAGAGGAAAAACGAAGGCGTGTAATAATAAGCCGAAAATTGCGAAGCCTTATAATCTAACAGAAAATCTGCCTTCACTACTACTCTCCACTGACTATGCCATATAGCCATGTTATATCGTGTTGTAAGTTGTAATGCATGCTCACTTTTTTCTTCTTTTTCGAGTAGGTGCAGCAACACAATAGGAATGCTGATAAGTTCTAGTATGCTTATCACCTTATAAAAAAGGGTAGACTTTGGCTGCTTAAGGATTGCTTTCTGGCTTCCTATTTTCCTCTTAAAGTCAAAGTCTACCTACTTTTTCCCCTCAACAAAAAGTTGGTGGAGAGAGAGAAAGAAAAAAATGTTTTTGCAATGCCTCGTATGTCTGCCTCCTTTACTCTTGTTTTCAGAATAGGAATGAGGGGAAAGTAGAAAACTGGTAATAGTAATGGCCAGTATATATAACCAATGGATATCACGTAGCCTAGATAAATGTGAAAATGTAAGTAAATGTTACAACTATATAGGATGTACGTAATACTACTTGCTTACTAGAGTATGGGCAAGAAAATGCTTTACTTTTTTTCATCCAATGCTTCCTTCTATACACTTCTCATATACATCATTTGTGTATAATAACTCCGTTGGTGGGAAAACTCCACCATTTCTTTTCTTTCCTTCTTAGGCTCCCACTTTTTTTTTTCACCAAGAAGTAAGGAATAAAGTGGTAGTTATCGTATGTGCATATAATACCTCTAAAAAATAAGGATTCATGTGTATAAACGCTAACTGTGATGTGATGGTTTGTGTGTGTGTGTGCTTGCTTGCTGGTGCTACACTTGGTTAGTATATATTGGTACACTTTTCTATCTTTTCTTTTCCCTTGTACTTTTTTTGGCAATGGGTGAGAAGAGCGCAGGTCAACCTTTTTAAAACCTGGAATGGAATGCTTACACAGTTGCAGTCTGCCTGCTGATCGCTCTTTCTTTTCTGTGCTCGATTTAAGCGTAAAAGTAAAGTAATGCAAAGGAAGAAAGGACCGGAGTGAATATAGGAAGGGTAGCTTGCTTGTTTGTCTGCTTGCTTCACGACTTGCTTTCTCTCTCTATATATACTCCTTTCCACCACCATCAACCACCACCACCACCATCAGCCAAGCCAAGCCAACTACTACTATAGTGCTACGGGTTATGATGACGATGATGATGATCATGATGATGATGACGACGACGATGATGCCTTATAGATATTCCAGACTTGTCCTTTTCGTTCTACTTACACTTACAAGAGCTTACAACGACAACGACCAGAGGATATATTGAGAAAGACTAAAGTGGAGTGCTGAAAATAAAATGTTGGATGGATGGAACCGTTTGTTGCAATGCCTGGTTTGGTACTGGTGCCAACGCCTGGTTGCTTCCTTGTATTCATAAGGTTATTGCATGGTACTACGGTGTGTGTGTGTGTGGTGGTTTGGTAGAAAGTGGTGTGTGGCAGTAGTCTCTCTGTAAATTCTTGCTAGTACTTCATGACAGGTGCACAACCGATATAGCGCCAAGGTAGTCCCGGAATCCGTGATCACTTTTTCCTCTTTTTAGGGAATGGAATGCATTGTGTACTCAAAATAGAACCAGAACTAAGGGCTATACTATCATATCATCACATCACACCACCATACCAAAAACAGGGAGCATTGCATTGTGAGAATGTGAGTACAAGTAAGTTTTATGCGTTTCCAGATATACAAAGCAGGATACAGCTCACAGCACACATTCTCATATCAATGATGAGCGTATGAAACTAAAACGCAAAATGACAATGGGTTAGCATTATGCATGAAAATTCTAGTCGAAAAGGAGAGAGGATGAGAATGATGTTGATGATGTTGATGATGATCATCATCATCACAATCCTTTGTTGAATATATCTGTGAGTGTGTGTGTATCACTGTGTACTACTAGAGTATTTTATGAATGCATAACACAAAATGCATACCGCCGCTCACTCTTCTTGTTCTTCTTCCTCTCTTTTTGGTGAATAGATTTAAGTTCCAGAGAACAATAGAGAGCCAGTTGCTGATTGCTTGTTGTAGAAGTCTTACATTTTCTCTAGTATTATTCCTCGTTCACTTTTCCTTCATGATGATGGGGAAAGGAAGAATACCTCCAGAGAAAGTCATACACACCGTATGAACTCACTGGCGGACGACAACTGACGATGACGGTGGTGATGATGATCATATGCAATAATGCACAGCAGAGAATATCTATATATATTATATTTCTTTATGTTCAGTGAGATATGAAAATGTAAATATAATATAATATAATAATATACATACTATGCTATCATCATGACCGATGGGATGCCATAACACACAAAAAGCATATCATCACACACTTTCCCTCGTGCTATGCAAAAGTCTAATGGATTACAAAGGCGAAAACTGGGCAGTGGAGTAATAATAATATGAAGATGTTGATAATAGGATTCTAAGCCTGGTTTTGCTTCACTAGCTTAAATATTATTGGTTTGCTGAGCTCTGTGATGTGGTGGCTATTATGGGGAATGCTCTCTGTCTGCAGCAATAGGGGAAGCACTGTGGAGGAAAAAGCTGATTCTCCATTTCACAGCAGCACTACTCACTCACTCCAACTCTAGTGTCTATACAAAATTACCAAGAAGAGGAAAAGGGTACATAATAATGCATACGATAGTTACGTTTACGTTACGTATGAATACTTTGCTTGCTTTCTTGCTTTTGCACTCATTTTCAAAACCATAGTATTAAAGCAGGAGGGAAAGTAGGAGTGAGTAGTTCCAAAGCAAGTTACTGAACCAAATGTGGTTTATTGTTATTCAACAGAAGCCACTACTACTTTTTTCTCCTGTACTATTTTATATCATATTATACAGTACAAATGTCTATGCTACAATTCACATTCACAATAGTATCAGAAGAAGAGTGGTGGAGTGAGTGAGAGAGAGAGAGAGAGAGCGTCGACGACGACGAGGAAGAAGAGAAGCAAGTACAGTGGCATGGGATGGCAGGTACACTTAAGTGATACTACGATACGATACGATACGATATCTATATGTATGGGAGTAAGTAAGTGTGCATGTGTAAAAAGAGGAAGTGTGTAAGGAGCTCCAACTTTAACCAGTACTTTTGCAAAACTTGCAAATTCCAAAGCTGTCGTTGCCCTCACCTCATAGGTTACTTTTTTTCTCTTCTTCCGTCTATGCATATATATGCTTAGAGTTTGCTTAGTGATCAAAGCTTATCATCCATGATTTCTGTACTCAGACCAAACTCAGACTCACTTTCTTCCTCTCCGAAGAACAGTGTGTGTACAATTTTCTTTAAAAAACGAAACTTGGTTCTGGTTTTGGTATTTTATGCATGTACACCCTATAAGAATGTACACACACTACCATATATACCATACCACCAACTACTCAAAGAATAAAAACCGAGTTGGAGGAGAAAGAAAGGAGGGAGCGTATGAGAAAAGGAGTACATCCAACATCACGCATAAATATCTTTAAGGGAACCAAAAAACCCAAGTTGAGTTGCCTCCAAAGAAGAAGAAAAAAGACAAAATTCATATAGTAAACCAAAAATGCAATGCAGCCTGCTACTTTTTTTCTTCTTGCTCATAAGCTCAACGGTACGTATTCCCAGAAAAACATTCATGTTGGTTTGGGTAGAGCAAGATATAGCTACTGAAATGTAGGCTTTTGCTTTTCCTATTCCTCTTGCTTCCACATTACATTACATTACAGATACACCAAACCAAACCAAACCAAACCAGGACTTAAACTGCTACGGTATATTGTTGGTATATGTATACGATATCAGAGGGAATGAGAGTATTACATATTATTATTATTACTATTATTATTATGCACGTATACATTTTACTATGTAGTTGTGTGTGCTCATATAGCAAAAGTAAGGTTATATATGTGTATTATGTATATGTGTGTGCTTGCTTGCTTGCTGCTGAGCTTTCTCTTTATTTCATACTCTCTCTCCAACTATTTCTCCTTTTCTAAACGCAACCGCCTTTTCTGCTAGAGTACCCTAACATAATCATATCTAACAGGATTCCAGACTTGTTCCGTTCTTTCTGTGTGTGTGTACATATTAGAGAACCATTGGCATTGCCTGCTGCTTGCTATAATATACACGTTCAATGTTGGGACGGGAAGTTTTTTTTGGATAGCATGCATACATGCATTCTATAATATAGGCACCTTTACAATGAGCAAGGAATGAGAAGGGGAAAATGCATAGAAATATCCCAAACGAAACGAGAGTATACGAAGAGAGGGAAGAAGAAGAAAACAAGAAAGAAAAGAGAGAAAAAACTTTTTTCCAAGTTGCAAAACCCCCTTCTCGCCCTTTTTATATGATCATTGGTGTGAGTCAGTCAGTCTCGTTCCAACCGTGGGACACTTGAGGTACCCATCATCATCGTCTCTTATATCTTCTTTTTCTCTCTCGCTCTGTCGACGTCGTTGTCCTCTCGTCAACGTGTATATGCTGCCGTTGTGCTGTCGCCTCTCGTTTTTCTAATGTATCTATCCATTCGTACTAAAGTGTCATCAGTCTCCTCTTGTGCACACTGCTGTATCCAAATGCAAACTCGCGTTGTTTAGGATAAAAAAGAAAAAGGAGGCTAGAAACCAAAAGCAAGGCAGAAAGAGAAAAAACAAGGATTTCTTTCTACTACTAGCTAAAGCAAAGAAATAGTATCACTAACAACAATTTCTACTCATAAAAGGCCAATATTACGTTTGGTCCTTAACTCAACGATATCGCAAGAGCAGAGTATAAACACATTGCTAAATGTTCCAAAGACCGACCCTCCAACTTTGGGAGAAAGTGCTCTAGTGGTGATAATACGACTTTTTCTTCTTTACTCTCTCTCTCTCGCTCTCTTCTATTGCTACGTTTTTGTTGGGAAGGAAAAAGAAAACTGCACTTTTTGTTCAGAAACACATTGGTGAAAGTAGCCGTTGAGGAAAGTATATGAGAAAGCGAGCGGTGTAAACTCCTACTTTAACTTTATATGGTCAAAAAGTACGTACATCTGCCCAAAGTACCAGCAGACCAGTAACATTTTGAAGCGAGGCAAAAGAGAGAAGCTGTAGAACAGAACAGAACAGAAAACCAGAAGACGAATCAGTTTTATAAAAGCAGCATCAGCAGAAGGGAAAAAAGTGGAAAAGAAGTAAAAACAGGAAACCTTTGGGGAGGAACTTTGTTTCACTTCTTAGCTCTCTCTCACTTTCTCCCTCTCACTCGCTCTTACTCTCTTGGTCGCGCTCATCTCATCTCCTGCCTATTTTATACGCTTTCTCTCGATTGCTGGGCTACGCTTTTACGTTCCACCATCATCCATTGTATATATTACATTTTGGACTCAAAACTTTTTTTATTCTTGCAGCATCATCGAGTGAATGAACAAGTAACGTGTGTTGGTTCTCTTGCTCTTAATGTAAAGCGATTCAAGAGCAGAAAGATTTTAGGGGTTTTCTTCCTCGATTTACTGCCGCATAAGACAGTAAGCAGTTGTGCTTGTTTGTGCTTCATGTGTCTGTGTGTGTGTCGAGTCTTCTTGGTCGAGTTTTTTTGCAAAAGAAATAAGCCAGGACGCACTAACACACACTGACAAAAATACACAAGGAAAAAGAGGACGGTGTGAAGGCGGCTTTTCCTCTTTACTTTCGTTTGTGTTTTCACTGTGAGAAAACTAGTTTACAAAGAGGTGAGTAAAACCGTGTTGCGGTGCGGTGAATTATTGTTTCGAGGAGATGGAAAATAAGCTTTTCGTTATTGAGTATCAGTAAAGTTAGTATAGTCAGGCTGCATGGGTCGGTCTAGATCCAGCATCACATCACATCCCATCACACAATATATTTTCATGTGTTTTTGTGTTGGTGTTCTATTCTATTGGAATGGTATACATATGTATATTTTTAGCTCAGCATTGCCTTGTCAGTGAACCCAGAGAAGAGACAAAAGTTACGAGTTTTTGTGGTCAGTCGTAATTTTAAATCGATATGGTAAAACACCAACAATAAAAGATACGGTGTGTCATCCAAGCCAGCCAGCCAGCCAGCATCCATAGCGAAAGGAAAACCCATTCAAAAAAGTCCTTTGTTTGTTTAGTTCAATGATAGGGAAAAGTAGGTTTGGTTTCTATTGTTTTTAGAAAGAATGAATGTTAAGCCCTTCCTCTATGAAAAGAGTTATTTGAGGAATCCCATAAATACCAACTACTTTCACTTCAATTTCATCTGCAAATAGAATGAAAAGCATTTTTATTCTGCAGCAGAGAAGAAAAAGTTAGTTTTCATCTCCTTCCAATTCTTGGTTTGTAATCAAGCAATCAAATAAGTACAATATAAGAAATTGAAGTTTATGTAAACGTACTAAAGTACCGGCGGCAATTACTGGACAACCTTGTTTTGTTATTTCACAGGGGATTAAGTAGAATGAAGTTTATTTAAAAATTTCATCGTTTAAAGTACAAATAGGATACATACACTCGTTTCAACTTCAACCCAAAAAGAATTTCCGCTTTCAATTACTTTCAATTTTATATAAAATACCTTGAGGAAATTTCTTCCGTGAGTCTTAACTTTACCCGTGTTTCCCCAAAAAGCCTGTAAATTTTGCCATCATTCCGTAATTTCATCAAGCTAACACACATTAAATTCAAGACAAAGCTGATCCTCCTGCTTCTGCATCATAATTCCCTTGCCTGCAATCCTCCTCTAGCAGTAGTAGTAGATGCTGCTGCTGCTGTCTTCTAGAGCAAAGTGCTCCAAAAAGCAGGAGCTAAGAAAGCATTAAATCCATCCACAGTTAGGAAACAAAAAAAGAAGAGGATATAAAAAAAAGTATCTCCGACGGGATAGGAGCATTTGATAAAAATTCAATTTGTAAAGCTGTTTTGATACAATTCAAAAGATGGCCAGAAGGGCTTAACCCTTCCGTATATGAGTTAGTTTTATACTTTTATGAATGTATGTACATATATTCTCTGTAAACCAGGAAAAAGCCAAAAGATACTTAGCAAGGTTGAAGAAGGGAAAACAAGAAGCTTGTGTGGCAAATTGGACCAAACAAGCACTCATCAAACCAACCTTTTTTCTCATCTCTTTGGTTAAAAAGCGCATACTTCAAGTGTGTTTGAGTTTTGTACACACACACATATCTATATATGTACTTATAATGCATATTATTTTGTATTCGTGTACATTCTCATGATTATATTTATATTTATTGTTTTCTTTTTTTCTCTTTTCCTAGGCTGGAAACGGCAAACAATGCAATCTCATCCTCTTCTAATGTACGTATCTCCCACATGTACAACACGGGAGGGAAAGCAAAGTTAAAAAAGGAGCAATGAAACATTTTCCATCGGCAAACTCTCCACAAAAGTTGTTTTTTCTTGGTAGTGTAGTGGAAAACACATTACGTAATATAAACAAGTGAGTGAGCGGCAGGAGCAATAACATGAGACAGGAGGAAAAACGAGTTCTTCGTGTGTAGACTCCTGTTTTTTTCGTTCAAGAAAGAAAAAAATATAGGCTTCCAAAAATTCAGAGACTTTCACTCTGATACATCAATTCAACTTGAACCAACCAAACCATATAGATACTTACATAGATTCAACATTCAGACGAGGAGTAAGTGGAATCTAACCAGGGTTCCAACTATTGTCCTCCACAAGGGCTAAGCCAAGCCAAGCCAAGCCAAACGAAGCCAAGCCAAGCCAGCATCAGCAGCTCTCAGCGGTATAGTGCTTCAACAAAAGCACTATAGACCAGCATAAAAAAGGCTCCTCAAATACAAAAAGGCATATATCAGAGGACAGGTTAAGAGGAGCAGTTGTTGTGCGAAGAAAAAAAAGGTCACAACAACAAATTGAATTCCATCAAGTGACTTGAATCACCAACCTCCTTACCTTGAGACCGACCACAGGCAAACAAAAAAAACCTGGAAGATTACTGGCTGGAATACCTGTCTGTATAAAATGTATGTATTCGTGATCATTTACCGAGAAAAAGAGAGAAAAAAAGGGATGTTAAAGCTAGGATGAATGGTCAGAAGAGTGCCGTTCTTAAGTAATTCTCTTTCCTACACACTTCTTCCCATCTTTTCCACATTTCCGTTGGTGGTCAGTGAAAAGGAAAAGCAAATAGGGGAGAAGGTGGAGCCAAGTTAGTTATACAAGGATAAAAAGTGATATGGAAAACGACAAAGAAAAGACTTTCACTTTTGAGAGTTTTCGAGCAAGTGGTTTTTAAAAGTGAGCAGCTCTCAACTGTGTGTGTTTTTAATAATGATTGTGGATAATCATGTTGGTGAACTTAAGGGTGGTGGGACGTTATCCAGTAGTAAAATTTTCTAAAGAGAATATAATGATAGTGGACTGGACTGGAAGACCGCGTTTGTTTTAAGCTAAAAAAAATAATATGGAAGTAAAATGACCGCATTTTGTATTCGTGTAGCATGCATATGAAAATCGTCATTGATCCCGGAATGCTATCGACGACCTGGGACGAGAAATTCTCAACAACATCATCATCATCATCATCAGCAACAACAACATTTTCATCAATTAGTCTCGTTGTTCTACTCTGGTTCTTATGCTTAGCCACATTGGATTATTACTGTAGGAAACGAGTTTCGCATAGAATCATCTGTAAAACGAGCGCTCGTAGTGGTAGTTGTATTTTTTGGTATTGTAGAAATAGTGTGAAGAATCCCAACGAAACGGAGAAGGGTAACGTTTACAAACAAAGTAGTCCACTACGCCACCATCTTCTTGTGCAACGTGAAGAATCTTTTTTAAGTGAGAATACTTCCAGTTTGGAAAGTAGAGACGAAATTCTTTATGAATTTTTAAGAGCAATCTTTTTCACTAAGAATCATCGGAACTGCCATGGGGCTCATGCTGAAAAAGTAAAATGGAATATCACGATCACGGATGACAGCAACATTGCTACTTACGCCAATTCCTCATCTTCTTGTCCTATTTCTCGACATCTTCACAATAATTTCACTGACGATGATGGTTGCCCCGAAGAGTATTCTGTGAGGAGGAGCCGCGCTATCGCGATTAATAATAACATGGTGACGTCTAAAACGAGCTACCATCAGAAATATTACTTTCACTGAGGAAATTGATTCTCTTTTTCTCTCTCACAAGAAAAAAAAGATATTCTCCTTCTTTTTAAAAAAAATAAATTTCTTCCGCTACTCATTCCTTCAGGAACCATCTCACTGTACTGTGTGCATGAGGAGGAAGCAATATAATTTGTAAAAGGGATTCTGTTGCTCACTCACTCACTTTTTCTCTCTCTCCTTCTCACTTTATCTCTTGCGCGCTCTCTCCAAGAAATCATAACAATAATACAAGAAAGAAATCATTTTTGATGACTTTCAATATTGAAAATATCAGGATATTGCAAGTTGACTCCCATCTGTCGTGCTTATTTTTTTTCTCTCGCTCTCTCTTAAGAAGACAAGACAGAGTGAAAGTAGGGAAAAGAAACTTTTAGTATTTTTTACGGATCATGAAATAATGTATGAAATATGTTGATGTTTAGAGACACCAATATTTGATAGAACACCATAAAGTCAAAGCTCTTCAAGAAGAAAAAATATATATTGGAAGAGAAAAAGTAAAAAAAAGAAATACTTACACATTCTTTCCTAAAGGCAATCTTGTAGGAACCAAGTTTTGCTCTGAGGTTTGATGATATTTCCAGTTATTATTATCATTCGTTTCAACATCTCTTTATACAAATAATGCTGTAGGCATGCTTCTTCACCTCCTTCGTTGTGAGAGACTTCGCCAAACTGAATCGCAATAAAAAAAATACTGATACATGTAACCGCGTAACCTTTCTGCTGTAGCAAATAAAAAATCGAGAATATTGAGGATGAGAAATTACTAATCGGGGGGAAAAGTGTATAAGGGTGTGCCTGAAGGGGCTGAGTAATCATTTTCATCCCTTTCCACCAAACCAAAACCAACCAAGTTCCAGAATAACTTATGAAATTCTAAAAAAAAAATAATAAATATTGCTGTGAGTGAGTCGAGTGGATCAAGGAAAACATTAAGAAGCCAAGCCAAGCCACCAGATAACGTTGTATATTGGATACATATAAAATTGCGTCAAGCATAATCGCACCAAATACCATACCACATCGCATAACCAAACCAAACCAAACCACAACCAAACCAGTGTGTGTGTATGTGTTGTAATATGCTAAATAATTGCTCATGTGTGCTCCTAATGATGATATATGTGATTAGAAGATCACATCACATCACGAAAACGATTTTCATGTGACGAGCTGAACATCTCCTGAGGTGCTTCCGTCAAACAGTTTAGAGTTACTGCAACAATATAATTATTACTTTGCTTACCATCAAAACCAACCATCTCGATCCACCTCGAAAATTTTCATAAGATGTGTGTTATTATTATTAATTCCCCTCCTGGTAAAGATGAGCATGACTTCATCATCATATGTTGACATCCAAAATCAGCGTCATCATGTTATTTGCCAAAAGGCATACTTTTTAATCATCCAATTAAAATTCACATGTGGGAAAATGGTGCTGGAATTGAGTCCCCTCTCCATCATCTCATCCTACCTCCTATATTTGATTACGCTCTTTGCCCTCTGTAACAACAGATGCAGCAACTGTGCTAGTAGCAGTAGTGTACGTCTTCGTATCTCAGTTGTGGTCTTTGCTGCTGTTGGTGCTGATGCTGGAGCAAGTATTTATTGTCCAGTTGATGGTGCAAGATATCAGTGTAATTATGATGACAAAATGACTTCGTTGTGCTGACAAACGGTAAACTCGAGTAGAGAGAGACCAGTTAAGCCCCATAATAATTACATTCATTAATCCCACACACACACACAACACACATTTCCCCCCTCTTCTCTCATTTACCATAATATACTTCCCCCACAGCAGCCTCAGCCTCTCCACCATTGGAAATAAACTGTTTTTGAGACGGTGTGTGGAACACTTGTGAGTGCAAAATGAGGTGATTAGAGAGGGAGCACGCAATGAGATGAGCTCTTCTTCTCCGCAGTATATATAACCCCGTGCTCTCATGTGCTAATCATGTATATTATCCGTGCAGTGTTGTGAGATTAGAAATTTACGTACTCAAATAGCTTTGGTCATAAGATCATCATCATCATCCAGTCAAAATCTTCTTTCCAAATAATGCTATGCTGTCGGCAACAGCATAGCATCACAGTGAAATCAAAAAGGAAAGTGTTTAAAAGTTCGTGGTTTGGTCATTTAAACTTTGTATGAATATAGTGA
Organism: Orchesella flavescens; assembly: GCA_964034955.1. NCBI lineage: Eukaryota > Metazoa > Arthropoda > Collembola > Entomobryomorpha > Orchesellidae > Orchesella > Orchesella flavescens. The sequence continues at coordinate 6,528,188 of OZ035957.1, forward strand.
GCGAATAGTTTTGTTTGTTGATTAAAAAATTTAGGAGTAACAAGTAAAGCAAATATAGAGGCAAGGTGGTGTGCAATACATACTATGTAGATAGATATTTTGTTAGCCAGTCAGCCGTATATCATGAATAATAGACTCTGCATAATATTTAATTATTAGCAGCGTACGTTGTATGAGAAATATACTTAGAGTGAATTTCTTTTTCATTTTCTCCATCCTATTGAGATCATTTATATATTAATACTAGAGTCTATACACTATCAGTGGTAGCTATATAATCTTATATATAATCTATAATAATATTTGCACTTTTTGAGAAAAAAATCTATCGTATATTATCGTACCAAACAAACAAACGCATTTTGAATATATATAGCTGTTTACTATATACACTATGAGAAAAATAAGAGATTCCGTACGTAATTAAAGTTAAGCCGTAAGTCTAAATACTTATGTATGTATAAAATATGTAGCGTATTCGACTTGTATATAGCTACAACTCAATATTAAGTCAAAAAGTTTTCCACGCCTGTGACCTTACGTTTAAGAAATATTACTTGTAATATATATCTACATTTACATAAATAATAATAATCTACAACAACCAAATACCTGCCATCATCTCTCGTCAGCATAAGATTTTTTACTTTGGGTATAATCATCATCATCATCAAAATCAAAGCGTACGAGTAAAAAATCGGTGTTTTACAAGATTCTCCTCGAATTTTCGACTTATCTCCGTTTTCAACCGTGAACCAACAAAAAATACCGTCGTATTTTAATTTTACTCCTTGAACATCATCATCATCATCATCGACAAATATTCCGAATAAAAATATTTGAAGTTGTCAGTATCACATTGTCGCAATCATGCCGGGAGGAAGGAGAGGATTAGTTGCGCCGCAGAACACATTTCTGGAGAACATCATCCGGAGATGTAGTTCTCAACGTAAGTGTTTTTTCTCATTATATACAAACTAAATTTAAGCTTACGTGGAATTACTATATTATGCTTCCATTTGCGATTTCTTGTTTTCTTTTTCCTTTCCTTTTGGCATATCGTGCAAATTATGTCATTTGGATTAGCTTGGGTTGTCTCACCCGTAATCGTAAATCATGCTCAACGCTTAAGCTGAAATGAAAGTAGTTAACAGTTATATTCCTTTGCTTGAGCCTTTGTTGCTCTTGATTTGAATGCAAATATGCAATGGCGGAAAGCAGCTGGAGAAATACATGCATACTTACAAAGGAAATATTTTTGCATTGAATATGGAATATGCAGTATGCAACGCAACGCCTCCTACACTTCATAATAGTTCCGTCTTTCATTCATTCCCTTTTCTCTTTGACTTTTCGTAGCTTTCTCTCATTTCCTAACTGCATATATAGTTTTTTCCCGATAAGTCGTAGTGTTTGTTCCTCATCCCCTTTCAGTCAAGTTTTGTGTTCATTGTTCCCACTCCTCTGTTATTATTGTTCGCTCCAACTGTCACGATTGATTAATTGATTGGTCCTTCTTTTCACTCTGGTGAGTGCTCAAGTTTTGTAGTTGTTCTACTACTACTATTTTCCCCCTTTACCCTACATAACATAACATAACATAACACATGATGTTATGTTCATTTCATATCTATATATAACATCCTTTGCTAGATCTATAAAGATATTATTATATGACCGAGGTTTCTCCTGCTCATTTTGACTTTTGGTGCAGCAAACTCATTTGTACAAAGAGGCCACACACATGCAATGTGTCTATGCCTAAATACTACCAACTTAACTTTATGTTGTATAAGTCCAAAGAACAAAAGTATATGTCCAACATATTATTATTATTATTCATACATATCCCGCTTTTCATATAGTCTCAAAATGATTGGCCTAAAATCAAATTATTATTGCTGTTATTATTATTCCTGTACGTACGTAGTAAGGAGAGCACCACTAGCTACTACTCCTCGATTATATTATATTACATTATGCAGGGAATCTTTCTTTTCTTCTGCTTCAAACTAGCCGTGTCTGCCATGCCATACCAAGCCATCGCATCTGTTTTATAGGACGACTGCTTATTACGATCATTATTATTATAGACGTTTTTTTTCTCCTGGAGCTCCAAGACTTTTCCATACCACTAAAACCAACTCATTCAATGTATGATAGTAAAGAAAAGTATGAAAGCAAGCTAGGGAGCAAGTTTTTAGCACAGGCCATTGCATTTTCAACACAGAAAAGGAGCCCATTGAATTCAAGGTTGATTCCTATTTTTTTCCTATCTTGCATGTGCTCTTTCTCTTTTTTTCTTTCATACGTATGTAGATGATGACGATGGACGTAAAACGCCTTTCCCACAGAAAAAAAATCATGCAGAGTTTGACTAAGAATATTGAAGATAAAAGAAGGTTATGTAGTACTCTAGTACTAGACTCTTCGAGTCTAGAGCAACTCTTTCTTTCCTATAACATGAGCAATACTAGAAATGACTCGTGATGTGATGTGATCCATTCTCATCTACTACTACTAGTGCTGCTGCTGCTCTTTATCAGAAAACATTGTACTTGAGCTTAATGATACATTTTCTGATGTAGCCTGCAATACCAACCTCCACTATTATTACACAACACCAACCACCACAAACCATACATCTTACCACTACAATACGGCCAAAGTTGATCACTCTACTCTATCTACTACTACTCTTTCACCAGCCACTACCACACCGCTCGCTGTTCCATACATAAAATGCCGGTACGAGAAGTTTTCCAACTGTAGTAAAAGTGGAAAGACGAGTAATAATAGTCATATTACATATACACATTATAGAGAGATAGTAGTAATGCGTGGAATGGAAATACGTATGCAAACAGAAGTCTTTCTCAGAAAATGTGAGTGTTATACATATACATATATGTATACACTACTACAAGTTGCACAAAATATAATTATCTTGCCTCTCCCTTCATTTGTGCTTAAAGATGTCTTTGGGTGAGTGAGCTTAATATGTACAAACGTGTGTGTGTGTAGCTCATCATCCAGTTAGTTTTAGTATAGAGATTTAAATGAAAGCAAAGAGTAATGGAATAGGAGTCAAGTTAATAGGCCTAAAAAAGGGGCTTACAAGTCTCTAGGAAAATTGGTAGGTCTTTTCTCCCTCAAATCCTTTACATTATTAGTAATCTTTCGTTGCGTCTAAAATCTTGGAAAAATCTCTTATGCTTTCACTACCTACCTACGTGTACTACATACGCTTAATTATGAAACAGGCTTGAAGCTAAGTAAGCCAATGTAAGATCTAACGTAAGTAGTTTCCCCATTGTAAATTCAGAGTGGAAAATGGAAGAGAAACTCGACAGCTATAGTGGAGTGGGGCAAGCTGTTAAAAACTGCAATATTTTAATGTGATAGCGTAATCGTGGCTCTGGCTGGTATACATAAGAACCCAAAGGAAGTTTGTAACTGCTTTTTTCCTCTTCTGCTTACACGCTATAACCTAAACTTTTTCCGATAAAAATCGACATAAGGCCAGTCATTCGATAATATTTTTTATTCATATGAGAAGGAGCACACACAGCCCACTACCACACTACATTTCATGTCAGTTAACGTACACATGTAATATTTAGGTAGGTAATGCATGTATAAAAAGAAAAGGATAAAAAAAAACTTTCTGCATCACACGATTTCAGAGCGGATATGTTATTAATCATGTGGGATTTCACAGTCAGTCGAGTTTCTCCATGTGTTGTGTGTGTAGTGTTGTATGGGCGCTTGGAAATTCTTGAATATTATGATGGATGAATCTAGCTCGTGAGAGATTTTCACAATTTTCTCTAATAGATATTTATTTATATGCATATATTTAGGTGGTGCTGTAAAACCCACCTATACAAAAACTCACACACAAATGCATACTTCAGACACCACACAAAAAGCCGTGGCATAAACATATAATACATAGAATATATATAGCAATTTCGTATCATAATTTGTCGGGAAATGCGAAACACCTAAAAATGCCATATATTCCTCTACAGTTACGAGTTGCGACATGTATTAACGATATTAATAGTCAACTCATTTTTCCCTTTGCAAATAAAATGAGCATGAGAGAATTATTATGCTATATATATACTAACCACTTGTTTTATACTTTCACCCTCAACATACACACATAAATTGATCCAAAAAAATTAAACTGAAACTAAATTGCGAATAAAGTTGTACTTGATACCAGAAAACGATATTAGAAATGCATGAGCCTCATATCATATCGTATCATAGGTAAAATGAACAATTGAATATGTACGTACATTTTACACACAACCTATTTATGTTTCGTTTTGGTATGCTGGTCTTGAAAAAAAAACATTATTATTATTATTATTTCACTTAAACTAAACACACAAACCCTGTCATTCCATGTATGTAATAATAAAATCAGGTATAAGAAGGAAAAATCAATCTTGAAAGGCCATACCATACCAAAACACAATAATAATAAATGCCTCCACTTTTCTTTCAACAATACATTACTAAAAACATCATATACATTCATACATACACACAATATTATGAAAGCTGCTGACGATAGAGTACAAGAGAGAAAAAACTACAACTTGTTCTATTCATCCATCCATAAAAAGGGTGTATGGAAAGCAATTGGTCTAAGTAATAGACCATCACGGTGCATAAATAACGAAAAAATTATGAATGTGTGTGTTGAGTGAAAGAGAGAAAGCATTTTCACACTAGTGTGCTACCTTTTCACTTCACCTGTAAAAATGGGTTTATCTCATTTTTGCGGCCTGCATATTTTGTATGGAGTTAATCCGGTATTTATCGTGTTTTTTCTATGGTTCCATTTCTCTCCTGGAAATCATATGGACTGGAAACTGAAGTCGAAAAAAATGTAAACATCACACATATATATTATATCACATTCGAGAAAAAGAAAGCCAAGCCTTGTATTGTATCGTGGTTTGGTTTGGTGTTATTGGGTTGGCTGATGGTAAACGGTGTTCCGTACTTACTTCAGAACGAAGTGTGTGCGGTGTCTTATTGAGAAATACACATAGTATTACGTACATACGTCCTAGTACTTTACTTTCGTATTCCTTTATAAAAAAGTTACAATAAGCATAATAAGCGTAGTTTTTTGGCAATGTAATATCGATTTATCGACAATTCTTCCTTTTTTCCACACTACAATACTATATTGACTATATATATACTTATGAAGAAGGAGAAAGGATGAAGTGCTATGATAAAATGGTATAAACATATTACGTACGTATGTATATAAAAGTATTTATGTGTTAAAATGTCTGCATTTGCATTAAAGTGATAGCTTGTCGTTTTCATCCTTACATTTTTTTGTACATCTGCTCTGCTCCTATAAAAGCTAAAGCTATGTAATTTGAGGCTGGCTTGTACTGTACTGTACTGTGTGGTGGTGCTCTTGCTATGCAAACGAACTACTTGGTGTGGTACACTAAGCTAGAGGGATTTTCTGGGAACATTGAATAATGACTAGATGACAAATGTCTCACTGGCTGATGCCCTTACTTTAGCTACTTTGGAGGAGGATTGAAGGAGAGTCTCACACTCAAATTATTTAAATTCCCTCAGCAATCACGTTTGCTAAGCGCTGAGACACACGAAGTAAGCCTGAATTTTGAACACGATGTAGCTGTGGCATGGTATTTTATAGGTACCTATATACACTATCGTCTACTACCACCAAATAGTAATGACGGTTGAAAAACAGAGCTTTGACAGCAGAATTGAATAATTTTGTACACCAATTTAATGAAAGACTCCCCTCATAACATACCAAGTTTCAATAAATCATCACTGGAAAAAACATGAATGGTTCATGGACGACAATTGGATTGGATACCAACTGGGGTGAGGAGAGTAAAGCAATAAAGAAAGAAAGAAAAGGTATAACATTCTATACTACACATTCGCATCGCTTAAACATGATGATGAGCGGAGGGAGCACGTGTGCGATTCAATTGAAACATATGAAGAAGAATTTAACTTAGCATGTCGTCGTCGGTCGCCATGTCCTTGTGAAATTTGCATGGATGGAGAGAACTACTGGACGACTAAATATTTAGCTCCTGGTGAGCTAATAGCAGTCAATCAATTGCATAGTTAACTGTTTTTCCTGCAATTTTCCTATTCTGAGGAAAATCATGGGAAATGCAAAAGACTGACATACATGATGATGATGATAAAACAGGAGCCGAAAGAAAGTTGACTAACGTCACGTCAGACCATGTTTTGGAGAGTCAATTTGACTTTGATGTTCATGTGTCTATGCATGATTTAAAGCGTTTGCAGCCGTTTTCTTGCGGCAAACATGAAGGATTGTTTTTTGCCAGCCTATATATTTCCCAGTTAAATTTTTGTATTCTTAGTTTAAAACCAAAAAAGTCTATTTTTGTTACATTTAACTAAATGAATTTTGGTATTATTTGAGCAAGCATTTTGGTATTTGATGGAATGAAAAACGAAACGAACGAATTATGTGATGACAAAGCATATATATTTGGTTTATATTTACATGGTTCGTGCTAGAAATGAAAGGTCGAGTAAATGACTCGTGTTATTTTTTTTTCAAGCAAAATTCTTTCTCACTCGCTTTTCCTTTATTCTGGGTTCTGAATTCCTTTCTTCAAGTTGATGAAGTGGCTTTTGTCGTCGTGAATTATTAACTAGTTCCTTAAACTATGGTGGATGAGTGGCGTGTTTTTGGTATGTAGTTTCCATTCCACTAAAAAAACAAAGATTTACGTTTGGTGGAAGGAAAGGTGAAAATGTCGCTCACGTACGTAGTATTCATGTCCAAAAATGCGAAAAATACTAATGCATAAAGAATTTTTTTCCCGTGCCTACAAATAATGGAAATAGTTTTTTGTATGGTATGAAAATTGCATTTTTGAAGCACGATACTATTGCCAACGTACGTTGTGTATTATTTCCATATGAGTTGAAGAGCAACATTGTCGTTTTCATCACATTCTTTGAATTTTCATTGAATACCGGGAAGGTTTTGTAACGTAGCCTGAAAATGTTGAATGTGGATTCTTGTTTTTTGAATGTTATGTTGTTGGGAGCCTCTATAAATTGCAGCGACATCAAAAAAACTAAGAAACTGAAGAAAAAACAATGAGAGGAACAATTTCTATTTGTTGTATGAATGAATAAGCATTACATACATTTATACTAGTAAGTTATATGTATATCTAGTCAACGAGCACGATGAAACGGCGGAAAAGAATGGAAAGTTGTTTTTTTCTTGGGTTTTTTACCCCTTCTTTTGTGTTGCCTTTTGCATATAATATTGTGTGTTTTATATGTGTCAGCTAAGTGAGCAAAACACACCAACTCTATCATGGCAATATGTCTTACAAGTCAACCTCAGAAAAGCGAAAATCTTTTTATTTCGTGACTTGCTAGAACAAAGATTTATGTATTGATTTATGTCTTAAGCTGTTCCCTAGTTTTAGCTCTATTTTACATGCTCCTTCCCTTTTATTTTCCAGGTTAAAAAATTTCCTGTGTATTTTTCCACACTGGATGGACTATATATACCATACCATACCATACGTGTTATATTTCTACACACGAAATATCATAATATAATACAATAAGTATATTTTCACTGTTTTTCTTTTCCTGCAACTCCTTTTTACTACACGACACGACATCAGGAGCAGAAGTACGAGCATCAAATGCACAGCTTATTTTCTAGGCCAGACACTCAAAGTTTATGTTACTTCTTGTGTCTCATTGCAAAACGTGTATACTTTGGGGCTGCTGCTGTTGCTACTTGTACAGGCAAAGCCAAGAAACATTCACAATACATCCACTTAGTTTAGGACACTGCTCTGCTAGGCTTTTATATATTACTTTTTCTTTAAGTAGATCAAGCTCAACAATACTTTCCTTCTTGCAATATATCAAATTACAATGTAGCTCTGAGAACAAGTGAGAAAGGACGCATAATGTGAAGTGAGCACTTCGTCTTGCTGTGCTGCTGCGGATATGATGGGGAAAGTGATATGATATGATATGTTATGATGTATGCTTGCAAGAGGTGGTAGTACAAACTCTAAACTGTGTGAATTTTTTGGGGAGGTAGAAAAGTAGGAATGGAATGGAATGGAATGAAGAAAATGCATGTACAAAAAAAACTTGTATAAAATATTGTCGTGTGTGAACTTCACCATAACTAGCTAACGTTTTTCTTTTCCATTTTTTTGTCGGAGTCTTTTTTTGGGACTAGAATAGGAATATTGTATAAATATAAGTATATGATGATATGATGGGAGTCAGTTTTGAAGAAAATTGACTAGCTTGCAACTTGCTTCCTTCGTACTTTCTCATACTTTCTCAGTTTGCTGTGTCTTTTACACAGTTCTATGCTTCCAGTCTCGTTCTTCACTGGTGAGCTGATCTGATCCCATACTAAATATGCATAGGGTATGGTAGATAGCTACTATTCTGAAGACGAAAACTAATGTAAGTTGCTCGTCTGCAATAAGTTACCGTAAAAGAAGAGAAAGTGAACAGAGCTGAGCTGGCTGAAGACACACTTTTCTCCTTCCAACCAACCGTGTGCTCAAGTGTGTGGCTCCGCTTATGTGCTTGCACAGAGTTCTAAGGCAAGGAGACAGAAAAGATATGAAAAATAAGGTAACAATTTACTCAAAAGTTGATACACTCTGCACACTCAAGTCAAGCCAAGCCAAGCATGAGGGAAAGCCGGTAAGATGCATTGGGTAATAATTTGAGGTGTCTTTTAAGAATCTGCCAAAAAGAGAGAGACAAACTTGGTAGGGGAAGGATCCTATGGGAAAGACTCGTTTTTTTCCTTTCATCTTTTCAGAAATATAAAGTAAATTACTCTTTACTCACCATATCTCAAGTCAAGTACATATATGTATAGATAGATATGCATACACACACACACAATTTATAATGATCTGGAGATCAAATGAAAGTTTTCACGCATTTTTCAAACAGGATTCACCACTCACGATATTATCGTTTTTATTGATTCATGGGGATTGGGGGCTCATATACGCAGATGGCGTTTTTGTAATTTTAACAAGGAATAAAATTCCAAAAGAATTATTAAGTGGGGGTGTGCATAATTTGCATTTTGAAGCGTGTATATTTCAGATCCAAAGATATTTTTTAATTACGTTTAAAGTTTGTGAATTAAAGATTTTATCTCCAATCTTTTCCCATAAAATGTTAGAACAAAACGTCCAACGTTCTTGAAAACTATATTTTTATTGCTTTAAATTATTAAATCCAAAGTCCAAAAGCCAAAGCCAACGCCAAGCCAGCCTTGTATTGTGCAGGAAAAGATTTGTGGAAGCGGAATGAAGATTATAATGGACACATACACTACATAAAATTATCCCATTGAATAAACACAGACACAACTCTATGAGATACACCCAAAAACCTCTGGGTCCGCGGACTCTGGCAACGATTCATTGTGAGTCTAAAATTGGAAAATTACATTGAGTTGCCAACGCCGTGATATGATGATGATGCAGTCCAAGTCTAGTCCAGTATACCCTGTAGTGAACTGGAGAAAGAAAAGAAACCAGACAGAGAGAGATAGTCAGTGGATATAAGCGAGCTCTATTAGAAAGCATAAGCCAAGCCAAAGCCAGTTCCAGATTAGCTTTTTCGAACAATTCTAAATTATTCATAGCTATTTTGCAAAGACTGACACCCAAGGGGTACACACGCATTGATGATAAACTCTCATACAAAGTACCACCACCACCACCACCACTCTCTGACACCAATATATTTTGTTAGCTCGACGTAATATTAAAGAACAAAAAGATTTTAAACATTTCATGGATCATATAATATTTTATATATACGCGATATATTATGAAAGACAATCTGTGGAGAGTTTTGGTGAGTAGCTGGTCGAGCTTAGCTTAACAATACTAATTTGATGGGTGGTTGTATTATTACTAAAGGAAAAATGGAACGTTCACAACCAAATCCAACATCACATTCACAATCCTCCATAGCCAAAGATAATTATGCATCTATGGGATGGGATGAATTGCGCTATACAAAGCTTTGTAATGTGTGTAATACAGCATGCTCCGCCATACAAAAGACTAGCTCTATTCCTCAGTTTTTGAAACAAAAGGGAAAAGAGAGAAAGAGGGATATCAAAAGGAATGAAATGGAAAGGGCCAGCAAACTTTTCACTCATAATGTTCCTTTTAGTCCGTTTTTGAACACGGGTTTTTTCTCCATGGCGGATATTTTTTAGACAGTGAGTGAAAGAAAGATATTAAATAGATGAAAAAGCATTGCTTTAGTTTTAAAAGAAAGTTTTCCCTGTGTACGTAGAACCATATATTCACACGCCTATACTTAATATATCCTTTCCACATCTTATATGAACTGGCAACGCCAAGTCAAACCAAATGCCATGCCATGCCACCGGTAGTTTCTCAAAGTCAGAATTTTTTGGAAGATGACGATGAGAGTTCATTCAAATTATGAAGAAGAGTCACTGTGGAGGATATCTCGTCTTTATGCATCTTATTTCATATCAGAATATATTTTTTCATGCATTCTTCGATGATGGCTGGGAAATCATTGGGCTATTGGCACAGTCAGTGCATCTACTATATATATCCATATAGTAAAAAGAAAAGAAAAAAGTACAGTTGGTAGAAAATGAAAAAGTCGGTCCGCTATATATGTATGTTATGTTATGTTATGTTACGCTATGCTACTACCAAAAAAATTTCCCTTGTTCCTCGTTTTATATTTACTACAGCTCCAAGTCCAACTCTTCTCAACTTTGTTCCTTGGGGCCAGCCCAGTGAGAGATTTAGAGGAGACGAATAAAGAAATAGTTGTTAAGTACCAAAATGCATATCATCATGCATGAATGCATATATGGGAGTATTCATACGTCTTGGCTTGGCATGGCATCCTTTCTCTCTCTCCTCTCTCTCTCTACATAGTTGTAACAATATGAAGAAGAAGAAGACTTGGAAGACGTAGCCTTGTGTAGTAGTAGTGTAGTCGTAGTCACAGTAGGGCAGTCAAGTCAGCCATGTATATGCCAGACGCAGTCCAGTACCCTGAGCTCAGCTTTCTTCTCAATATATATGTATATGATGATGTTTTGGAGAATCTTGATCTCCTTCTCTTCTTAACTTTCCTTGTATTGTGCTTTTTTAGGTCCCTATAGTTGTAAGTTGTAGTAAAAGCACATAAAATAGCACACCATTCTTCATGGTGTGGAAGTCGCCATTATGTTACATAAAAGGGCTCATGGACCCGGACTGTGATAATGTGTACTATATATATATGTATATATTTATATATTGTGTTGTTCTGGTTTGGGTTTGCTTGGCTCATTTGGCTCCTTTTTTGCCAATCCCGTTATTCAAAAGCCCTGCTGGCTGCTGGCACAGTGCAAGTCTAAATTTAGGAATAACGACTTATTACATCTGCGTTATTTTCTATGGTACATGGCCAAAATCCCCGTTGTATTGTGTATTTTGTACCGTTCCTTTTTCCTTCGTTTTTCCTTCCATGAGAATGGTAATGATCATTGTATATGTGGGTATTATAGTGGAGCGTGGAGCGTGATATTAAAACTACTTGAAATAGCTGACAGTCATTTTAGCAAAAGTTGCTTTTTGCTCTCACTCTCACTTTCCCTCTCACACACACATTCTCTCCCTCACTCTGTTTTTAAAACCGCTTCATCATTTATACATATAAAATGCAAAATACACAGTGGGGCACACACCATGTTGGGCAGAGAGAAAAGCAAGACAAGAGTTTGGGATTCAGGCTGCCGAGATACGTTAGCAATGCTCAGCTCATAAATCTTCCCTGTTTAATAAACCATGCTAAAGCGAAAGCACCAAAAGATGCAAAAAAAAATAGGAAACCCTCTGCGAGCATATTGTTTTAGTCCTTTAGAAACCCAGACCATTGTATTGTATTATTGTGCTGAGGATTTTATTGCTGATATTTTTTTTCATAAATTTTTATGTATCACCATCTCTTTTGAACGGAAATAACATTCCTTAATAATATAAAAAAGAGATTCTGAAACCAATTTTAAGAAAATCTCACCACCACCTCCACGTGAATACAAGAGAAGCAAACAATACATTATTGGCAAATAAAATCTCATTTTAAAAATATTTATGTTTGGTAGACGGACGGACAAATCACGGCGTGCAAAAAAGTATACAAATATAATTCCACAAGGTTGATAATTGATGTTATTTATACCTCATAATTGTGAGTTGCGTTCTAATATGGGGGAAAAGAGGGGAAGTTAGCCAAGCCAGTGTACCATGCTTTTCACTTTTCCAACTGGGTTTACGTTTCCACCCTTATAATATTTTGTGTACAGCTCGAGCTGATACGGTTCAACCAACAATTTTGCGGAAATAGAGGAGGCTTTCCCGGTCTGAAATTAGATTTGCTAGATTTATGCGTATAATTTCTCCTTAAGGTAACTTTTCTCGGTTGAGAAGATACAACATGGCCTAGTAGTTACAACATCATGCTTTTCACACTGTTTTTACGGGGCACATGAAGAGAACAGAGAGAAGAAAATTTGTAGATTGGAGTAGTAGTAGTTGATACAAACTGCAGTTGAAACAAGTGTATCTACCATCATCTACCAGACATTCTATAATAGTTACACGGTAGTCGGCTTTTCTAATGCAAAGGCAAAGGTAATTTAAAACTAGTGCTTTTTTTGCTAATTTAATGAGTAAACCAGGGAAAGTACAAAAAGACCTTGATCTTTGCTAGCCCCAACTCGTTTCAATTTGTTAGAAGTCACCGTTTTGCAAGGTATTCTTACTCTTGCCCTTTCCTTGTAAGATATAATGTTTCAATAGATCCTGCTACTTATAATAAATTGGTCACCAGCTTGATGTTTCTTCCTTTTGCTAATAATAATGGCATACGATACGAGATACGATGCGATAGGATACCAGTTGCCAGTTCTCGTGATTTCTAATACGTTTTGTTATTCGATACTTTATGTCACTTTCCCCTCAGGTCCCCATTTGTTACGTCAGTATTATCTAGAGAAAGCAAACTATGGGCTGTCATAAAAATTACTTGTTTTTGTTAGCAATACTTGCGTTTTTCTTTTCAGTGTACATAAATATACATAGCCTCATGCCCTCACTAGTGTCTCATGTCATTTCCTAATCTTTCTCTTTCATTATTTGACATTTCTTCTTCTTCTTATTTTTCTTTCGATGAAATCTGATCCGACCCGATACGAGCAAATAAATAGGAGATACAGGAGACCTGATTAGTTTCGTCTTTCTTTGTGCCTTTCATATAATAATGGGTTTGTTGATTTTCGTGACATGATGTTGTGGGTTCTAATGTCACTACTGTTTGTGTTTGTGGTATGGTATGGTCTCTGCTTGTGCAACTGTCGGTGCGGTTTTTGGGTTGGGGGTAAACTGTATCAAAATCAAAGGGGCTCACATCACACAAGTACATTCTTGGAAAGTGCTAATGAACGGCGAATTCTTCAAGAGGAATAACACAAAGAAGCATTAATTCAATGGGTTCCTTATTTGGTCGCATGTATGATTGGTAGGTTCAATGTTGGAGGTACGTAATGGGTGCGTGGCATTTAGCCTCAAAACAACTTTTATAGGTAAAAAAATGGGGTATTAAATTTTACATGCTATATAGGTTCACATAACATTTATACTCCGAGACAATTGAGGCTAACTAACTTCCCACTTGGCTAATTTGTGCTTGGGTAGATGTTAGGTTATAGGAGACAAATAAACTGACTTTTACTCAAGATAAACAGCATATTAGTCAGTTAGCCAGTTTATGTGTTATAAAAATAATGTGAGAAAGTAGGTTTTAATCGCTCATCGTCAATATGCCATGAAACTGCCATAATTGTTCAGAATGTTAAACATGTTTAACAAAACTGTGTGTTACGTTACGGTCTATTTAACGCAGCCTACGCCAAGGACGAAATATTATGCAGATATCTAATGTATACAAAAAAAATATGAACCTCAATCCGACATTTAGTCTTATTGCTGATTTTAGCAGTTTTTTCATGTGCACGTCTGGGATTTCCCGTGTCGATTTTCTTGTCACTTCTTTTCACTTCCCGGAGAGATAGGGAGTTTAGTGAGAAAAATGCAATATCTTGTTTCTTTCTGTTGCTGCGCATGATGAAGCCCTCCAAGGGACAATGGACGATTACAATAGAAATGAGAGGTAAATATATGGAGCATTAGGCAAGCATACCCCCCAAAAATCCATGTAATATGTATAGTGTAGAAATGTACTCGCCCTTTTTATTTCAAAAACAAACCATGTAGACGAATTGTTAATAACATAACAGAAAAACTTTGCTTTTTAACTCGCCATCCATCGCCACAACTGATGAGGAAAGCTTATGAGTTTATAGCTAGCTAGAGATGTATTGAGTAAACGTGCTTTATCCACTCAATAATGCATCCAACCTTTTACTCTACATCTTTTGCTCCCGGCTCTCTTTCTCTATATATATTGTTCATATCTGTTATATTGCTCTTCTGCGTTGTGGACAACCTTTGGCAAAGATTATTTGTAGAGTATAATGTATAATATTATGTATAGAGTAGAACCACAATACAAACAGTGGAGAGAGGACAGTGGAATAAAAGAAGAAAATAAAAGAAAACACTCCCTGGGCTTTCACTTACTAAGTTTTCTTCCGTTGTTACCAAAAAAACGTACACACTACACAGCTATATAAATACATATCTGTATACATAGGATTACAGCCAAAATAAAGCTGTAACAAAACCATTGAATCATCAAGATGGAAAGTACGAGCTAGGAACCGCTATGCTAGAGTCCAGAAAATAAAGTGCATTGGTATTAAAGGTAGAATAGAAAAAATGGAAGTTGCAAAAAAGGAGAGTTGATATAAAAGAAAGGGAAAAGAAAAAGAGAAAAGTAGAGAAATACCAAGACCAAGAAGAATACGGTAGAGCTTTCAATCTTCCTCCATTTTATACTTTTGGATCGAATCGAACTTGGGTTTTATATTTTTTTCTCTCTCTGTGACTCGCTCTTGTTGGACCATCTACCGTCACTCCTCCTGTAAATAAAAAGTACCAAGGGGTATCACGATCACCAGTCACTTTACTTTAACTGATGGATTACAGAGGAAAATGGAAGAGAGGACGGTCCCTTTGGCATCACACTTTCATGAGATTGTATCACAAACACACACACACACATGGGTAGAAGCATATGTTACAAAAAAAAGTTGTATGGTCACATTTATACCATGTGAAATAATCCTACACCCAAAAGAAATGTAATGGAGCTCATAAGATATAGAATAGTAGATCCAGTATAGTATCTAGTCACCACCGGTGCACTAGTATAATATGGTGTCTTCTTTGAAATCCTGAACCTGTAAACTGACTCCTCAGCATTCCTACTTGATTGATTTGTTATCAAAATAAGAGCATATACATTTATATATTACTTCAAGCTCGGTTTATTTATTATGTTGGCTTGTTTGTTGTAACTAATGAAGTAATGTTATTGTTTTATTAGGAATTATTATAGTATTATTTATTTGTAAACAATACTCTTCAAGAATGGAATATATTGGCATAATAATATTATGTACATCTGGTTTCTTCCTTAAATCCCACCAAATTTTCATGAAGCAAAGAGCAACTGATATTTTCATACACATAATAATATAATACCCACTACCCACCCAACATTATTCCGTATGTATGAGGTTACAAGTTGCATCTTCTGAGAGCAAGTTGTTGTAAAACTTAAAAGAAAAAGTTTTCTTCCTTCCTCCTCCCTTTGTTATACTACACTACTCAACTCAACTTTCTCTACCTCTTTCTCTACATGTAGTTTCGTGCAGACAGAAAATCCCGCATTATACCAAAGGTTTACTTTTCCATCCCATATTAAAGTAGTCGTCAGTACTACAATCCGTATTCCTGGCTGGTATCCCTATATTCCCTACAATTTTTCCTTTTGCGCGTCTTAACCTAAATTACTTATAGAGCCCATCAACACCAATGTGGTTACCGCTGCCACAATGCACCATCCAAAAAATAGTATGTAAAAGGAAGGCTTCTTCTTATATTGCATGTATAATATAATGTGTAAACAAAAACTTGGATTCCAAAAGGCTTGGATTTGGATTCACGTTCAGTACGCGCGCAACCCAGTCGTTTGAGTTTCAACTTTTTCGAAAATGATATCAGTGGGATTTCATAATGCTCTCCGCTATATATAATATGTGCACAAATAGAAAAAAAGTATTACATGACTTTTTCCCATCCATCCACCACCAGCACCACACTCTCATTTCTTTTCTTCTTCAGTTTGTTCCTATGTATACTTACATAATGTACGTGTACATACAACTTACTTGGAGAGCTAGGAAGTAGGAGCGAAAGCAAGAGCACAAAAAAATTTAAAGGGAAACGCAAGGGAGGAGAAAATTTAATTTTCTTGAGACAACGAAGAGGGATCAATACGCTTTTTTACAAGTTTTGTTCTCTTTCACTTTTTTTATACTCTCATGCTTTCCCTTGTTTCTCTGTCGTCTTTCTTTAGTTTTGTTCCATTTATATCATCGCAGTTAAAACCAACGCAATTTTCTTTCTGCTCGGATATATGGATATAAGTAGTATAGTATACTATGCTCCAAA
Organism: Orchesella flavescens; assembly: GCA_964034955.1. Lineage (NCBI taxonomy): Eukaryota > Metazoa > Arthropoda > Collembola > Entomobryomorpha > Orchesellidae > Orchesella > Orchesella flavescens. The sequence goes on from OZ035957.1 coordinate 6,544,969, forward strand.
CTTACAGCGCGAGAGAGAGAAAGAGAGAGATTCTTTTTAGCCATGTCCGTACGTTAGCCCAAGTTGTCTCTGCTTAAGTCAAGTCAGTGTATGTACATATGTAGGTGCATATCAAAAAAGAAGCTTGGGAAGAAAAGACTATCTTGGATTTCTTTACATTTTTTATAAGATTCGTTATGTGCTTTGCTGCTCAGTTTTTTCCTTCTTTCTCCCTCTTTTGAGAGAGTTCCAAGTGTCAGCCGGAGGGTAACAAAGTTGCCACAGTGTAACTTGTAATATCCATCTAATGCATAGATCATATGGCAAGTGGAGATAGAAAATACACACAAAACTTTATTTTCTAGCGCAAACTTTTTTAGCTTTAGTTTTTAGCTTAAGCAGTAGTCGTTGGGAACATGGTGGTGGTAGTATGATAAAATGGTGACAGTAGCATACACATACATAGTTGCACTTTGAATATACAAAATAAGCCATTACATAACATTAGAACATATACATAATAGAGGAATGGGGATTTCGACGTAAATACTTATATGTGCTTGAATGTATACATATATCCAAGTGAAAGCATAGAGCTTTTTGGTGGTACCTACCACCAAAAATGGCTTTTACTTAACTAAATCCGCCATAACAGTTAAAACAAAGGAGACGAGGACATTTAAATTGTGAGAGAAAAGATACATGATGGTAGTTGCCAAAATGTACATATGCACTTATTCACTTTTTTTACTGAAAATAAAATTCTCTCCTTTTAACTTTCCAAATTGGGGAGTAAACGATCTTTTTTGAAGTTTGCTCCTAATGTTGATATTTATGGTCAAGTTTGGGGGTTAAACTTTTTCAAGTCAAGGGAAACTTTTCAAACTCATTCCGGCATATAACAAATTAAGCACACTAATTTTTACTTTGTTTGCACTGGGAAATGCTTTTCCTAGTGCCCAAGCCTCAAAGCTTGTACACTCTTTCCTAAACTTGGTGGAGTAGAAAATTTACGTATGTTTCACTTACGTGTCCGTGACTAGTACGTATAAAGTACATTGTTACTTTGTATTTATTCAACTGAAATTTAAACTATACTAGCCAGCCCGTGAGTGCACACAAAGTAAGCATTAAAAGTTTCTTACAGCTAAACTGTCTTCCATTTTAATAGAGACTCGAGATTGAATAAAAATAGAACATATTGAGAAAAAAGTATTAAAAAAATAATGGCATGGTTGATGCATACAATAATTTAATTGTGAAGACACCATCAACTTGAAACACGGTCCATGTCATGTCATGGGGAGGAGAATCATGTGAGATATAACGCAGCCAGACAAAAACTGGCTTTTATATTGTAGATATAAAATATGTGCGTCGTATTTGGAAACTGCACAACTCTGGTTACAGGATTTATATAATAATGCTGTCTTGTGTGTTACAATATTTCCATTATTGATGATTCCAAAAGGTTTACGTTGTTCAACGACAGATTCTGATGGTTATCATGATTTTCAACGTGTCCCAGTAGCGTATGCAAGGCAGAAAATACAAATGTTGATCTCAAACTGTGATCTAAAGTGAATATTTTCGTTCCATTTCCACCAAGCATCCACGAAGCTTAAATTCAGATTCAAAATGACAAATGCGTCCTTGGTTTGGCTTCTCCATTCTACATCTCACTTTTTGCTTTCTATTCGCTCTCTCTCTCTTTCTCTTTTCGATTTAAAATCATGTGTTACAGTAGAGAGTGAAATCTCATAATTCTGAATTCATGTGCACTTCTCATATTACAATGTCAAACGAGATCCGACAGAGTGATTGTGAGTGAATGATGTGATTGCTCAAGTTGCAAATAGAGTCAAAAGAAGACATGGTATGACACAGGAACGGTTGACTTGATCATGATCACAGAGGAGCGAACACTCACAAAGGAAAGCATTTTATTCAAGAAAGGTCTTCAACACCAACGCTGTTGGTTTGCTTTCCAATTCCTTTACGTTGACTCTCTCATGCATAATAATAGGGTTCTGCCTGGCTTGGCTTTGGCTTCTCTAACCAGTTTCCTTCGTTTTTGGTTCCTTCCTTTCTTCTAATTTTTATAAACAGAAAATATAGGACATTTGTAAACTTAAAGGGTAAATATATAATGAAATATTCATCAAAATATCCTTTTATAACATAACAGGTAGGAAAGACATTAAATTAAAGGGACGAAAAGAACTTAAAAATTCTATTTTAGGATCGGGTTCGTCTGACAACCAAATTATTTTTATGGTAATGAATTTGACTTATTTATTAAATTACACATTCCCATTGCTTTTATCTCACATTTTCGCAGATATGCCTGATACTGCCAGTTATGGTTTACAACCATTTTAATTCTTGTTAAATTAATTAGTCATTTGGTTTTGTTTCTGAGACAAATTATTGCAAGGAACAGGAACTGATTTATTTCCTGAATTTACATAAGAATTCACATTAGTTTATCCTGATGAATTTAGGTTTTTTACCTGTTCACACTTATAATTTCAGGTATGGATGTGGCTGTATATGAGCATATTATTTTTTATGTAGCTGGATGTCAAATGTATGGGATGATCACACCCCTCTTTTATTGCAAGCCATTGAAAAACGGCGACATTCAACTATTCTTGAGAGCCCTTGAGCACGTTTTTAGTACTCAGCAAATGCAAACAAAGGCGGCATATTAGTTAGGAACACATATAAACATTGGTTGTTTATCTCCGCATCCCAAAATAAACTATAGAAAAATCAACAAAACCGAAATCCCTCATTTAGTTGCTTTCTTGTTTTTAATAGTTTATAACAACTGAGTAGGAGAGCGCATCTCCATTGTTTGCTCGGAGCAGGCTTCATTCAAGTCATTGTCATTCGTTTGCATTAACCACGCTGTATTTTATGCGTTTGTTTCCACAGTCTGGCAAATTGATGATGCCATTAAATTGTATGGAAGGGGGGAAATGAGGAAGGTTCTTGAAGAATATGTACAAAAGCATTTTAGAGAAACTGAACTGTTTCGCATCTCATTGAACAATTACGCTATTTACTATGCCATTCAAGTGTGTAAATGTATTGCATTATGGGGGATGTGGAGAAGAACGATTTTATAATTGGGCTATATGCATTTCACGTGGTAATGGATGGATCTCTAGAGAAATAATACCCGTGTCGTTATAAATCGGCTGGTGGATGCTGTTAATATAAATGCCTCCCATTACAAAACCGGCTAACAGCATCTAGCATAATATCAACGTTAATGGAGACTACTACTACTACACTCCTCTCTGCTTTCACTCACTCAGTTCACTTCTCCTCTCCAAAAAATGCTGGCAATACCAATGCAATGCATGTGTGTGTGAATGAGTGAGTGTGTCTATATTATGTGCTTATACTCTACTATCTCCCCGTAAAAATGGGATGGGAAATGCTGTTGCTATTACGGAAAGTAGTGAAGCGATTACTGCACGAGTGGAAAAAGTGGTGGAGCAGCATCTTGTTTGAAAATTATATGGATCTAAACGCGTGAAAGTCATACTTGAGTGGGACAAGTCGGCTTTTTACTAGCCTTCTCAATAGACATTTCCTATCGTCATCATCATCACCATTGTGATCAGCAGTTCATGAGCTTGCATATGTATGACCAGGGAATGAGATGAAATCAAGTGTGGCTTTTGGCACACTTGCCAAATAGCTGATCAATAAGGTCATCCAAATTCTAATCGTACTACACACATACTATTTTTGTTCAATGAAATCGATCTTCATGTTCCAAAAGCATTGTTATGTTCCAACTCTATTGTCCTTTTTATGGCTTCCAATCTCTAAATACGAATGTTTACTTACTGCGGGAACCTCTCGGCAGTATGTATAGTTACAATCAACAAATAACACATAGATATAAACTTAACTAGATTGGACATGCCGACTTTATTTTGAATCCATATAAAATGATCCACGGACCATATATCCCTGACTACTTTGATTTTGGTGTAGTTTCAAAAAAAATTGCTCTTCTGTCCAAAAAATATTTTTATATGATTTTCATAACATAACTGTAGTAGTTCAGGAAACAATGTCCGTAGGATTTTTTATATGGACACAAAAAAATTGCATGTAGTGCATTGAGCATAGCGTATCTATTGGTGTATTCTATGAAATAACAATATGTTTGCTGCTAGTATTCCTTGTTAGTTTTACATTTTAGCTGTATAGGCTTCATAAATGTGTGACAAGAAGAAAAAAAGTCGAAAGTCGAAATTTTTACTGAAGAAAAATGTGCCTAAATAAATTCATTTAAAAAGTTTATAATAATTCTATCAAAAGGATCAGAAAATAAATATTTGTTTTAAAAAACTCATAGATATTCTTTGGAATTTTTCCAATTTATTTTTATGTTGAACACTTAGAATGTAGCGCTGATAAATTTACGTATATTTATAAAAGAGAATAAAATGTATAAAAACATTCTGAATAAGTCTCATCCCAATTAGAGAAAAACACTTTGCCTTAGGGGCGACAAAAGTAGAAAAGTGGAGTCGACAGAAAGTATAAGCTAGCTTTAAAACATTGGATCTAGCAATGGTTTCCCACTTCTCCCTGTTAAAAAATAAGTTTTCTGTTCAACAACGGGACTTTAACACTTTTCCCGAAAAAAACTATGTTTTATTTTAAACCATCATGACATAAAAAATACCTAAAAAGCTTCTGTAAATGAATATAAAGAGAATTAAATTGCCAACTTTTTAACGAAATAAACTGCTTGTAAGCAGGCCTAGATACGTAGCTGAACTGAGTGATGAATATGAATTCTGGGCGATGAATATAAATTCTGGGTGATGAATATGAATTCTGGGCAATGAATGGGAATTCTGGGTGATGAATAGGATTTCTAGGCGATGAATGGGAATTCTGGGTGATGAATATGAATTCTGGCGATGAATAGGAATACTGGGTGATGAATGGGACTATTTTTGAATTTTCGCGCTCAAAAACATTCAAATCTGCATGAAATACTGTTTATAGAGCATTACCACCATAAGCAATCCATTCAGCATATCAGATAACCTTTATATACTGAGTTTCAGCCAATTCGATGGATTTTTGAATTTTCGCGCCATAACTTTCAAACGCTTTAACCGATTTGGCTGAAAAGCAATACCAGGCAAGCTCTTGAGGTGTACTACCTGTGTGCCAAATTTGGTGGAAATCGGTCAACATATGTCCACAGGAGAGTGCGGACAGACGGACAGACGGACAGACAGACAGACGGACAGACAAACTTAGTAAAGTTATGACTACGCTGACTCAGATCAGCTACGTAATAATAAACGGCATAATTTCTTAATGCATAAAAAACCAGAAAAAAATTTACTCTTTAACTTTACGGCGCAGTATGCTTTGTCCGCTCGCTTGCCATTTTCGTCGATGCCACTGATGATAAGAAAACTATTTCATCTCCTCAATTACGTCTCAAGTAAAAATACAATGCTGAAATGTCTGACTGACTGTAAACAACTTTCACCTTAGCTGTGTATGTATTATTATGGCTGGTAAAAGCATTACCATGCGCAGGACAAGACACTCATAAAGCTTAAAGCTTATCATACCCGCATTGCATCTTATTGTCAACTAGATGAATAAAAATATGGTATGACTTCAAGAGAGAAAATAATACCAAGAAAATTATAATTATATCATGGGATCAATGAGATTCTGGTGCATGAAATCTCCTCATATATAAAACACATGAATATATATACTATATATTATTTTCAAAGCTAGTGACTGACGATAAAACTGCAGAAACTTTTTCTTATAGCCCCCTAAGCCGCAAACTTCCATCTTTTTTTCCAAGTCTCAATGATCTAGATTCATATGCATGCACAAACTCCATAAAAACAGATATATATTTCCATGTCCCCAACAAACACGGTTAAAATAACTAATAATATTATTACATATGTACGTTATTCAAGCAGCTAAAGAGAGTTTGCAAAAAAAACTCACTTTTTCTTCCCCTGCTGCTTACTTTAAAAGAGGGATTTCTATTTTTAGGAGGATCATCTAAAAACTTTCTCCGTATTTCTAAAAACTTTTCCCTTCCCTCCCTTTGAACAATTTTTTTTGTGTTATGACATTTGAAATACGTTATGTTCACTCTCTTTCTCTCTCTCACTCTCCTTTCATTTCATTTGCAATCTCGTTTATTCCGCTAGCTTCTAATATAGTTTTGCTTGAAGGCACGTCTTTTCTAGTGGTGCTGTGTGCTGCTGGTTAACTCAAAATTTTACCGTCAAATGATAACAGCTTTATGTATGTTGAGATTTCCATCCGTCTCGTCCTCTCTTCCCTATTCATTTCCACACATTTATTGCATTTCCGTCATGTGGAGATAAATAGAGGAAGAAAAAAATAGTATGTCTATGAATATGAAGTACCTTTAGGGGCATTCTCATTTCGTTTGGCTGTTGTGCCCATTTAATGTATGTTGTATACAAAAACTTGTATATTTTATTGCCGGCAACATGTACGATGGACATTGATAAAACATGTTTGAGTAGTCCTCCTTTTCTTAAAATTGGACACTGAAAGGTAAGGCTCTGAAAACGAATTTCTTGGATTCTATTCTTCTCTCCTCCTTTCCTTGTAGCCTCCAGAATGTTTTCGCTTCAATAAGAAGTTCTGCTGAGCCGAAATCCTCTTCAAAGTAGAAAAGGCTTTGTTGAATAACCTATCATATACAAATACGTTCTTATTATATATGAAGATAAATATAGTAAATTTAAGTAAATAAGCTTTCTTCCAGGTTAAGTCTCCACTCGTAACAACATAGAAGGTTGTAATGTAAGCAGTATTGTAAGATGGATGAGTATTTGAATCAACAAGCATGAATAAGGCACATATATATGTTTTATATAGTAGTCAAGTTAAATTCAAATCATTTGACTCTGGTGAAATAGAACTGGCTACAAAATACGGCTGATTTTTTTCAGTTTTCATTTTAAATGTCTTAAATTGCTTGAAGTTGCAGTAAAATTTAAGGAGATGTGTGTGCCCATATTGTTAAATATTTTATGTATGATTGAAAAAATAAAAAAGCTTGTTACAATACCTACGGTTGAAATATGTATTTTGGACAGTTGGACCAATTCTTAAGGCGTAAACTGCTAATGCAGCGAGCGAATGAGTAAGTACAAGGCAAGGAAAAGAATAAGTATTCCATTTACAAGATGGATGAAAGCTTTTTAAAAAAGAGGAGACGGAGCAAAATAGTAAAAGCAAGTGAAATATTTAAGACTTTTCCAGGCGAGTTCATCTACCTGGAAGCTGTATGCATACAATATGCACGTGGAAATGTAAGATGAGCTTTATGAATTATGTTCACATCACATGTACTTAATTACAAACATAAAATAGATAGGATGGGCACGTACATAATTATAAAGTCCATGCGGATGGACCAACACTTTGGAACATTAAATATACTGCAATCCCGTTTACACCCTTTAAATACTTCTTTGAAAGATATTTAGCAGTAAACATGGGGTAACTGTATTTTACAAAAAACTTACACGTTTAATATACAACACATTATAAGGCATACTTTTTCCCACGTCTTGAAGCCAAGTAGTAAGTAGGTTGAGTTAACACAACAAGGATGTATAAATTCTTGCACATATTTGCTCCCTGCTTCTTCTCGTCCGATGAACTTACACATCACGTTTTATTCTCCATTTTCTCTTGTTCCGTCTTTCATTTTCTTCTTAAAGGTTTTCCTCCAATTTGTTTGCTCAATTCAACATCAAAGGTTTTTGAAAACGTTTGAGCTTTAAATCCCCCGGCTGTTTGTGTGAGTTACTTTTTGAAGTAAGTGAGAGAAAGAGAGAAAGTAAATCTTGTGAGCCATTACCATTGCATAAATGTTGTACTTAGGACGGTATATATGTAATAATAAAAGGGAAAAGGTTTTCTGTAATATGAATGAGTGAGAGCTAGAAATAAAAAAAAACGAATATATGAATGCATCATCTTGTCAGAAACAAAATCAAGAAGCACTTGCCGAGTGGAATATGACCTGAAAATAGAACAGAACAGGTAGCCTATAGAGTTAGCACAGGTGAGCCTAATATTTACATTAAGCCTTTGAATATGAGCTCCTATTAGACTGCAATGTTCAATGAACTTCCACTGAATTGGCGTATCATCACGTCTGCTTCACTGATTGTGAGTTTCTCCCTTTGGTTCCCCTTTCAATATAAGCATCAATAGTATTTCTTTGGGATTTCAATAAAACTAGATCAAATGAAAGTCTAATAATATGCCACTTGATACTTTTCAAAACACAAAATGAAATTTGAAAGCAGTATGAAAAAACGAGACAATAATGTAACAAAATTTAAATCAATTCAAGATGAAAACTTTTTTATATACATACAATATTGCAGAATGAATGCAGAATTCAGACTTTTATCTTGGAATTTTTGTCTTTCGAAGTGAATTAAAAGCAAGTAAAAATTAAATGGAGAAAAGTGAAAGCACTTGTTTCATTTTTCTTAGAATTGATCCATACTACAGACGGTATCCACACGCCATGCAGCAAGCTCAAGTAAGATCGTTCCAATTCCAGTTTCCCTTTTGCATTATTGGGTGGCATATATAATTTTAAATTTAACTTATACTTTTCCTTTTTAACAACCAAACGACGATCCTCTTCGTTTGCTTGCTCACTCAAGTTGAAGGAATGAATTCCAAGGAACCATCAAAAGTAGATGTTACAAAATATATATCATATAAGTACGTATGAGTAGTGTAATATCCTCTGTGTACATTACACGGTTACTGGATGAATGATTTAAGTATTAAGTGAAGTGCTTGAGTTATTGACATATATAATGCCTACAACAAGTACGAAACGGTTTCGCAGTAGTGGAGGAGGGGAGAAAGGATCTTTGTTGCTCATTTCCAGCAGCTTTCTCTGTGCTCATGCCGTGCCATGCCTTGCTACACAAGCCTAGCTTAGCAAAAATATATAGGAACAATTTGGTGCCGCATGCTTCCTTGCATTCCCAAGAATTGGTCAAGATTGACATGAGTGATATATCAAATTGAAAAATGTCTTACTCTCATCATTAAACCTTTTCATAACGCTTTCCAATTTTCTTGATGTGCTTCACTCCGTTTTCCTGTCAAATGCCTACCCAATAAAGTATATAAAGTGGGTGAATTCGACGGTTTACAGAAATACATGTATGTATATGTATAATACGCTCCACGTGTGGATATTCATATGCTGAGGGGGTTCCGCCAATTGAAAATGGAAAGTATGGTACATATGACGCTCATTGAATGCGCATTAGAGCTAAAAATAAACGTAAATAATACATCAGTTTGTTTAATGCCTTTATAACATCTATAGAAACACGGTATCGCATTATCGTAAGTAGTAGTAGTGAAATCGATACACCTGTATTTCTACAAAAAGTTTTTACCCATCATGTAATATTAAACTATAAATCTGTTTTTGAACTGTTTTATTCATTTCATCCAGCTGTTTCGTAAATATACCTTTTGAAGGGTTTTAAATAATAGCTTTAATCTTTCTCCGCATCTGGCATCGATTTGTGAACCTTTTTGAGGGCTTACATCAACTTACTCTTCATCAACAACTTTATGTTCTGATTTTGTTTAATTGTTTGTTTGTTGTTGTTGTTGCTGCTGCTACTCCGTCCCTTTTGTTCATTTGAGCTTTCTTTTGAGTGTACCCAAATGATGGGGGAAAGCATGAATAGTGAGTTTATAATAAATAATAATTCTTTTCAAAATGCTTTAATCCTTGGCCCCGGATATTCATGTATTCTCCACGTGTTATAATTAAAACCTTGGATATAAACGTGACATGGCAGAGGATAAAATGTAGCAGAAGAGGTGAAATATAGAATTGGGGCAATGTAAAACCAACATAACACTTCATTGAATTAGAACTCAAAACGTGACATGGATTAGGACAAGGCAGAAAGACAGACACATGCTCAAACTGTTAAAGCTGCTTTGCCACTTAATGAGCAGCGATGATATCCTTCTATACCTCTCAAGTACATTGTTTGTGTAGTATGGTGATAGTGGTATGGTATGGTATGGTAAAGTGAAGCATGTGTGTGTGGTTTACTGGTTTTTCAACACCATATCTTTTCATCAGAACGGGAAGGGGAAAAGGGGGCAACTTAATAAAGCTTTGTGACTTGTGTAATGTAACAGTTGTTGATAAAGCTGATAAGTACTATAGAGTAGGGAGAGCATTAATTTGTAAAGGAATGCCCTAGTTTCCTGAAGCAAAAGGGTGCTTTCCTGCTGCACTGGACTGGAGTGTTCCTAATGTGTTTACGTCTCTTGTTTTTTTTCACAGAGACGCTAGTTTTGCATGGATAAATCTTATACATGTCACACATGGCGCGGTTTGGGGTGCCAAAAATGAAAAAATGAGGGAGTAAAGTATTGTCGATAACATGATAAAAAATAATATATGCTTTGAAATGGTAAGACTTATAACAAGAAAAGACGCTTACATACAAACATATATCTGTAGAGGAGAATTTTTGTTTGTTTAAATGCTCCACACTGGATGATACTATATATTATCGTCTTTTTTTGGAGGTGACGTGAAGTATTGACTTTTGAAATTTGCTCAAGGTAAACTTGACATCGACAACTACTCAAGAAATAGAAGGTTCTTATTATTGTGCAATTTCCTATATCAAGTACTTAGGTGTATTTATTGTGAAATGTGTACACATAATATGTATGATATATGATGCTGCTGGAATCGCGAATCCTTAAAAATACATCACTACATACACTACAAAGTAATACTACGAAATATGGATATACAAGTGTGTTGGTATGTGTTTTAGCAACCGTATTGATTTTTCTTTACATAGAAATATACATATACAGTTGAGTTGAGGAGACTTTTGCAATATTGTATCTCTCCCTATATATCTCATGTCCTGTTTCGCTCCCTCTTCTGCACTTGGCTTCCTTTTTTTGGTTGGGACTTTATCCCTTCATGCATAATACAGCTTTACATGCTTCCTTTCACTGTGACAATCCAGCATCAGTGTACAAAGAAGAAAAGTGTGTAGCTAAATATAAAAAAGGACACATAGGAAACGAGGGTACAGTACTTATTCATGTACCATGTAGATTGTAGATTCGCACATGTAAGACTTCGTAATATCATTTCAACAATGCAATGCCGAAACATATCAAATCCACAGAAAGTTACTGTTCACTGTTATGGAGAGGAACACACTATTGTATACTCGTTGTGTATGTAAACTCAAACAACTTTGCGGCTTTCCTTCCATTTACCATTCTCAATCTCAAGTGCATTGTATTGTAGAAAAGTTGCTTTGGATTCTCATTCTATTTATATGTACATCGATGATGTCGATGCCAACGTCGATATGCAACTGGGTCGAGAGAGAAAGTTTCGAAATTTATTGAGGTGAAACTTTCTTCGTTTTTGTAAACTTTGAAATTCGTAGATGTACTTATTCCTCCCATTATTTAATTTTCTCAGATCACAATCACTCCGAAATCTATATATGAACCTTGTTTAAATTCAAGAGAATAAGGAATGAACGCTGCTTTCAAAGAATTTATAAAAAAACATGTTTTTCTACAATCTTCAATAAAGTGATTGAAATGCCCTGGATCTGGATATCAAATTGAGTACCTTATAATAGACTAAAAGCTTTACACATAGCCTGAGGAAAAAAGGAAGTCAATCGAAAAACATTTACCGAGTTCTACATCCAATGTTTCAAAGTGAGTGGGTCTGCTGAATAGGCATTGATAGCTGAGGAAAGCAATCGTATCTCTAATCTAACGTATTGGTTTTTACGTAGCAGGGATCACACACTCACACACACACACGTTTCCTGCAACTAATGTTTTCTTTTCTCGCATCGTTACGTTATGTATGGACTAGTCAGTCAGCGTAGTTTATTTCTTGCTTTCTTCGGGTGTTGACACTTTCTTAGAACTCAAGTCCTCAGGGAACATCTTTGGAATTGAGGAGAAGCGATACAAGAACACATGGTAATTTGTTCCCGTTTCTTCACTACTACTACTATATATGCACATGCAGGGATATCAAGTCAACCAACCTCTCTTTCTCTCTCTCTTCTTTCTCAGTACTACATTTCCCTCTTGTAAACATAAATTGCATACAGACACAAACAATGAAACATAACAGAACAGGGTATAATCTAATTGTAGTAGGACGATCTTGTGAAAGTGCTTTCTATTTTTTAGCCCAACTCGGATACCTTGTCGTCGTCTCCCTTTCTCCTTGCATTTTGCAAGTGACAGATTAATAGGAAATTTTAGTTTCTGCTTGAGAAAAAAAGGCCACTTTCTCCTTTTTCAGAAGAAGCCTCACTTCCATACACAAAATACGAACATATATTCCTTTTGGGCAATACTACACAAGTTAAGTTGGACAAAATATTTTTTTAAAGGAGTAGTAGTAAAGTTTTTATTCAGCCTCCAGTTTGTATAAACACTCCCAGACAATGCATTTGGTTTGGTGTTCACAATTTTATATAGTTGGTATTTTTTTGTAATAATAAGATTGAAGATTGCAAGAAAGAGAAACTTTTGTTCATGAAAGAAAAATCAAACAAAGGATTTTTTGGCTATCAGCTTGCTCACTCATTCCCTTTTTAGTCTTCTTTTTTGTAGGATGATGTCATAAACCAAACTTTCTGCAGTTACTTCTTCTTCTTTTTTGTAGAGAATGCATACATGCATTGCTACACATCCAAAATATCATCCTTCCCTTTTCTGGATCTGGTTTTAGTTTGGTTTGGTTTATTCGCCATTGTTCGCTGAGAGGGGAAATGAACTTGGGGAAAAGTTTCTTACTCTACCTGTTTAATAATAATGATGATAGCAAGTGTCAGCAACAGAATATACTGGAATAATAACAGGCTGTATTAGCCATGTGTGCAACTGTAGAAAATAAATGTAGGGTGTAGGTATAGAGTGTGTAACATGCTCATGCATACATTTATGCAAATAAGCTTTGCATATGGATGAGAGAAAAGGGAGAAAGAGGGAGAGAGAGAAAGAGAGGAGAGAAAAAATCCAGGGAAGAAAATATGATGGAGGCATTAGTTTTAGGCGAAAGCATTTTACTTGTGAGAGTCGAGTGAGTCTGAAAAGATCAAAGATTAAAAGTTATCCCAAACAAAAAAGAAAATAGGACTGTGTGTGTAGATATATATAATGTTTATATACCTATGCATATAATTTTGTTTTGTTGTATACTTTGTAAATCCCTTTGCTAGGCTGACTCTAAGCTCGAGGATAATAATAATGTGTGCATTGTGTGATACACGAAATCTATGTGGCACCTAAAATTATGTATCCAAAAAATAAACGCTTTACTCTCTTATATTTATATTTTAGTTATATATGGAAGCAGCAGAGAGTTTTTTCGCCCTGTGAAAGTCTTTTTTGCTTTCACTCACTCTGGGCCCGGAGAGAAAGACAGCAGCAGAGAGAAAGAGAGGGAGAGAGAGTGGGTGAATGAGGGAAACAGAGAGAAAGAGTGTGTGTACTGTTTTATATTGCATAAAGAAGAAAAAACTTCTCTTTTTCTGTCAACTCGCTCTCTCTCTGTCTTTCACTTTGTTCAGCTTACTCACTCATTCAACCTCTCTTTTTCCTATCTATCTCTGGCTCTGTATTCCTCTCCCTTTTCACTCTTATCTTGTTCCATTATATCAAATTGCAGTTTGCGGAACAGGGCAGCTGTCACAATGACAGCTGCCAGCCTGCTAGTCTCTGATCTCAGTTTCAACATTGGATGGGCCCCTGTTAAGAAAAAGAGTTGGATGTTGGAGTTGGAGAGTGAGTGGAGAGTGTGTAATATGGACTTTCCTTGTTTGCCTTCTCAAATGGATTGTACATTAATATTAGACTAGTAAAAAAAGGAGAGAGTTTAATCTTTAGTAGAGCAGAACAGATGCTTATTGCATTTATTTCGATGCGGGCACGTACCACCACACACCATAATAATTTCATTTCATTTCATAATGTCATGCCATAACACAAAAACTTATTCTGAAATGAAAGATGCTGTAAATATTGAAGGGCCCAAGTTTCAGCAGTTGAAAAATTTAGGTTCTATCAACGTCAACCTCAACACAATCATAAAGTATAGTGCGTAGTGATAAAATATAAATGCTCGTGTAAATATTTAGAATTGGAAAGGCGAGTTGACAATATTTTCATTGTGCAATTATTTGTTTTATTCTATCTTTGTTTACACAATGATTTGCCCCAAGTAAAATTTGTAGCAAAACGATAATTCACTTTCATGGAGAAATTTCTTGATGCATCTTCATTATTCGAATCTCAAAAACTAGAGAGCTGTTTCCCAAGCCACTAAATTTTATTCAGTTGTTTGTCCTTTTTGTAAGAATCAGTTTGAAAATTGATACTTTCATCCGCTATCCCAATACTTAATCTGTATTTATTTAACTCCTTATAAAATGTTTGTAATAGATTTCAAGCAGTAAAACCCCCCCTATATTGCCCATTAAAGGTTAGCTTGCATTATATATATTTACTCGCTGCTTCTCCGCACTTAAAACTTACACCCGAAAGTCATATAATGTTGTTTTTATGTATGGCTATAAATTCCTATATATGCCCACAACATGCTGTTTCATTCAACATGACGGGGAAAATGGAAGTCGAACATGTGATGCAAAAATAAAGATAGTGAAATTATTGCTATATCTCAACATAAAACTGTTTCCAAAAAGACAAAGTAAAAGTATATATGGTATATTTAAGGATGAAGGAAATGGAAACATTAATTTATTGTCATCACCAAAAGGCACTTTTTGAAGTAAAAAACAAATAGGTAAATTATACAAGGAGAAGAAAATACAAAAAGATATGGAATCTCATATACGTTGGTGCGAACAACATAACATATAACATAACAGTAGCAGCTTTTTTTATTAACAACAGCAGCTGAAAAGTTATAAATAACAGTTGCATATAAGAAGAAGAGAAGAAAAAAAAACAAATTTAAAAACTGCCATCGGCTCAACTTTATGTTAGGAAAAAAGTTTTTGAGAAAAATATGTGCATGAATGTTAAACTTTTTTTTCTTCTTATTCTTCTTTTGTACAACTATTACGTATAATCTTTGTGATCTTAAGCTAATGAAATATGAGCTGGATGGAAGGAGAAACAGAGAGAAACAGAGAGAGAGTAAAAGAGTGAGCTATTCTTAAGGATGCATGTGGATGAGGATGAGAACAGATCCATTTGAAGGAAAAAGTATGTCATTGGACTCTCCACTTTTAGTATTAATGGCTACTTTGCCAAGACATTTGCTTTCCAATTTTATCCATTAAGAGAAGAAATCCAGTGCAGTTCCGCCCAGTGTATTACGTAACGTATCACACGAGTAGTAGTCTAAGAACTCTATACAACGGGCTTAACGGGTATTTGCCTTTACTATTGCTACTTTTGCTGGTGGTGGTGGAAGATTTGTAATTCATGGTTTATACTTACAAGACAACCATGTAGAAAATATGAGAGAAGGCATATTGCAATGGAATGGAGGATGATGATGATGATGATGCCTTTGCCAGCAGAATATATCGTGGCTGAGCGCTGTGTGAAGTGTAACTCTAAAAAAAAGTCTCCCTCTCTGTCTTGAATGCTGTTGATGCTGAGGAGCAGGGTGATGCGATACCATTCCATACCATACCACGAAGAGTTGGCCGTTGCAGTTGCTTTGGAATTCTGTGATACTTTTCACATTCCCAAGAACATTCCACGTCAACCGTGACCGAGTTCCGAGGATTCCATTTTAAAATGGTTTTAAGGATGGTGATAAAAGAGATGAAGAGAAAGGGGGAGCGAGAAGAACGAGAGTGGAAGAATAGAGGACAAGACGTCCATTCCGTTTTTACTTCATGCAACTTTTACTCTGTGCAAGTATAAAATACACATCTTTGAATGAAAGACGACGAGGACGAGACGAGTCAACAAATCTTTAATATATCAGAATACATACATATATATATATATATCTATCTAGTAAAATTGTAGAGCATCCAACATGACATCCAAAATGTCTTGTAGAATAAAATTTCCTATATGTACATCAGCACATCTATCTACCAGTCAATGCATGAATTTTACATTACTTTTATGTATGTACTCGTAGTTGGTATCGAGCGTGGTAAAATTCTATGTCTATTTCCTATTGTTGTGTATTGTATTGTATAATAATAGTGTTAAGTTAAAAGGCATTCTCTCTCTTTTTCTTCCTCATTCTCTTTTATTTTTTTGGGAACAGAAATAGAGAGATATTGTGCATTCCGTGGTTGTCGTAGGCATTTCCTCCATCAAACGCTTGGATCCCTGGTCTTCTTCATGTGTCTCAAATTCCAACCAATTCTCTTCCTTTTTCCCCTCTATACATAACGTACATACGTTAGGGTTCTCTGATGTGGTAAATATTAAATTTTCCTTTGGCTCACAAAGAAACCTTTAGCAGTTTGATAAAAATTGTGAATTCTTTTCAACGAAAATATTTTGAAATCAGAATTTATATATAGAAACCATTTCATAATACAATACGTCAAAAATTTGACGGCTTGATTTAACAAACTGTTTCCCCAAAAAATCTGAATGGATTATGAAACATTATATATTAGTCTGAAATTTGATTCAGGAAGTATTACTGTTATTATGTAACTGAATATTAAATATTTACATTACATGTCTTCATCGTGTTAAGTTAAAAGCGTTCTTGTATAATTTGGCTTTATTCTGCATTGCTTAATAATACGAGTTTTTTAGGCTCAAAACTAACTCCTCCAGTCACCAGTCTACACATTAAAATCATATCTTTTAATCCCGGTGGCGGCTGAGGATGTAAATGCAAACAGAGAAAATGGTGAGAGAAAGTGAGTCTGAAATTAAAATGCATTTCCTTCTACTTTCTACGATAAAAACTCAAGTCGTTCATCTCATCTCATACTCGTAAGAGCAGACAATGGGAATGCTGGGGGTACATATCTCAAAATATCCTGTGCTTGTGCTACAGCTGGGTGTTGCTTTCCACTTTCCTCTATAATGTAATCCGAACATCCCCTACATTCTACTTTTCTTTATACTGGATCTAGTTCACTCTTTATACTGCTGAGCCATCGTCATCATCCCATCACATCACATCACCACCGCGCCGCTTTTCGTCTTCAGCAGCAGCAGCAGCAGCTGAGCTATTTTATTTCGTACTGGCTACGAGGTTGGGATGAGCTACGCTTAATTACCAGGGAAAATTTCATTTGCATTTAATTAATTTACTAGGACAGAGCACGACCTCAAAAACGCTGATAAAAAAGAAAATCCCCCGGAAGTTTTGTGGACTTGGGGAATTTATTACACCTTTTCATGCACAACATACAATATATATGTGTATGTATGTACACTTATCAAAAGTGTCCCTTGTACATATAAAAAGAGAACCTCCGAGCAAGTTCATGGAGGCAAAGGCAAATGCAAACCAAGTCGGGTTGTAGTTTTGTCTTTGTCTTTGTGATAGTGGACGAATAGGGAGGAAAAGCAAGCACATTTCATCTCCACGTCTAATATTATTCTACACGTGTATGTCTCAACACAACCTTCTCATTTACATATGAACTGTATGTGAATAAAGACATACGCATATATACAGTCTATCAAACGATACACACTAGAAATGGCAATAGTTATTATTGTATATTATAATATTATATTACATAGGAAGAAAAACGAAATGAATATTTCAGCCGTGGGAACCATATTCACAAGTTGATCTTTTCACACAGCAACTCCAGGAATTCTAGGAGTTATCAAAGAGAAAAGGCGAAAAAAGAAAAAGTGGAAACAGTGTGCTTTTTTTTCGGTCTCGCAATATCACATCACATATCGCTGCAGTGAACGTAGCGTAACGTAACGTAACGTAACACAGTTGATGTAAAACATTACTCGATTTTCACTACTGAAAAAAGAAAGGCACAAAGGGTGAGTGCAAAGTGAAATGGCCAAATATATAGTTCATATGGATATATGTATATATACAGGCTCAATGTTTGAGCAAGACTCTCGCTTGCTCACTTTTTCCTTGCTCTTCTCTCGCTCTCTCTCACTTCACTTTAATGCAAACAATTCTTTTTCTTCCTTCCTGCTCTCCTTCCTTTCTTTCTCACTTGGTTTTGTGCTGGTCTAGGCATCTGGAGAGAGAAAAAAAGGAAAGCTCTACACGTAGCCTTTTTTTGGTGGTTCAACAAGAGAGAAAGAAGAGCGAATCCTATTTGTATGTAGGTAATGTAGGAAAATGTAAGCTAGACAAGGGGATAGAATAAGACCATGCAAGGCAAGCAAGGCAAAAGGTTTTGGCTGTCATTATACCGAGTGAAATTTAGAACTCACCAGAGACAACAAGAGAGAGTCGACTACTACGTACGGCTCTCATGAGTTTCATGATGCTCGTCGAGTTTCATTGAAGTTTCGAACCTATAAATGTGTCTATACGGCATGGGCTCTCTGTTTTTTTTGCTCACACACTTTTTTTATGGGGAGCCAGCTAGTTTTGCCGCTGCCTGCAAATATATATGCGAGTGCCATACCATAATACCATACTGCTTTTTCTGGGTTTTCTGGTTCTTTCACTCTTTTCTTGTGTGTTATTATTGGTTATTACATAATGCAAACGTGTATTATGTGTGTATACTTATGTATATGTATTGTATGTAAGTAGCAATATTAAGGATGTATCTTCCCCAAGTTTCATACAAATAGCTCTTGCTGCCGCTGAGCTCATTTCCTCAAGTTTGCTTGCAATGAGTTTCCGCTTCCTTTTTAGACATTAGTATATTTTGTAATGTAGCTCGACTTCGAGTCGACTACTCTTCTCTTCCCACAGCGTGGCAATAACGAATTTATCTGTGATATAAAACCAAACTATACACAAACGCTGACGCTGGTGGAGTGGAGTAGCACTTTCTTCATTCGATTCCATTTCCATCTAAATATACCTAAAAAAGTGTACTCTATGTGTTTGTTGGAGGTAAGCAAACTCACGGTTGCTGGTTGGTTGTGTGAGACATTTGAGCAAAGTGGAAAATGGATGTAACGAGGAGGCGGAGACAAAGTCAATTTCGTTGATCAAATTACTCATGTTCTGTAGAGGTTGTGTTCAATACCAAATAGATAGGGATAATAACACTTTACTAGAATTAGTAATTCAAGAATTCTCTACATTTAACCAAACCAATTTATTGGGATTCTTTGAGAGAGAATTTTTTGTACAAAGTATTTTTTCTTCCGTGTAACCTTATCAGGTAGAAATGTGACTTTTTTACGAAGAATTCTAACAAGAAACAATAACCTTGCTAAGGATATTATTGCTAACAATAACAATTCGTATCCAATAAACAACGTTATTGGTGAAGTCCTACCTGAAAGTTTTTTCCATCTTTTGAAACGCTATTCCTTTTAAATTCTCTGGAATTGAAATAGAATTTAGTAGTAAGAAATGACAGACAAAATAGGTATCCGTTTACCTGATACACCGTTCACCGTTCGTTCGTTTCACCACTTCAAGCGATGCTGCCTCATTTGTAGCAGGAAAGGATTCTGAGAATGAGATATGATTTCAAATTTTCAAGTAGTGCTTGCGTCTGCATTCGTCACCGTGAAACTTGAGACTCCTCTAAAGTTGAGTTTGTTTATTTACAATCTCAAAAAAAATCATCTTGCTACTGAACTCTCATAGATTCTAAACAATAAAAGAAATTGTAATTGCATTGATGTATAATTCATCACAGTAATATTATTCAGTTTGGGTTGGTTGGAGGTTGGCGAAGCATATCCATATATTTACGGTTTTTTGCCTCAACTATGCCAAAAACTGAATGACGACGAGGAGCCACTCTGAAAATTACGCTTCCCTGCACATCACATCTTTATTTTATTTATGACAACACTCTACATTCATCGACACGCATTCATATACATTATTTCGACATGCTCGAATAAAATCTTTTGACTAATTATTATCAAATTTTATACGAGCATACACGATATTCATTATGATGTCTCATAGATTGTCACAAAGAAAAGTTCATACTTACAATTAGTAGAGGTCGTGTTGCTACAAAATATTTTACCTTCCTATTCATCAAATTAAGGTCCTCAAATGAAGTTGTTTTTCCTAACGATTCGTATTTTACGACGCTCTCCAATGCTTTCTCCCTTTATATTGCAATATAGTAGCAATCAATTTGCTCACATAATACACATACTAATAAAGTGTATAATTGCATCCGGCAACTTGTATTATTACATGACTAATTGGCAGCTTTTGGTAAAATCAGTATTGCAACCGCTCTGCTCAGCACTCACTAGGATTATAGATTTGACAGTGAAGCAAGTCAAATTGAGTGCATTAAATGATTACCTTCAATCATATCATAATTACCTCAGTTGCATTGCAGATGTACCATGTCGATGTCACAGTCACCAAAATGACAAGCTGTTCACCATATTTTTTTTTCTTTTTTGCATGTTTTAATGTTCCCAGCTCTCTATTTCTCTTACATCGATTCTCAGAGTCACAGACTAGTTAAACGACAGGTGAATTGGGATGGGATGACGATGATATAAGGCGACGGTAGTAGCAAACTAAGACCAAGCAAAGGCATAAAAGTTTGCATGCATAACGTTAGGAAAGATTATGTTCGATAGGCCAATTTTAGCTGAGGCTTCGAACAAATAGCTAAAATGCTCTCTCACTCATGTCATGTGTGTATGTTGGAACAACAACAGGAACACGGAGGTAAACAGCCAAGCAAATTTGAATGCACTCTCAAACATTCATAAAAGTTTATCGACCACCACACTACTATACACAACTACTACGACTATACGATTTGGAACGGCAATGGCCACATCACACCATGGACAAGGAGAACGATGAAAAATGGCCATCATCTAATGTTATGGTTCCAGACACGCTGTAATTTCCTTCTGATGATGGTGCACTATATATATGCATTTATTTGACGTAGTGAAAGTAAATGGAGGAGACCATGAATATCATTTTGTTTGGGAACGTGGGCAGAAGAGGACAGAGGAGGAAAGAATGAGCACGAATTGCTTTATTGATTTGTCCGAGAAAGAACTTTTGCACATAAAATGCACCGTTAAAGTCTTTTTTGTGTACCTGTCCACTTTTTATAGTTTTTTATCTCTGTCTTTATACACAAAGCATGCAGACTCTTATTACTATCCCTATGTCATTCACTGTGACGCATGTTACACAAGGTGACGGAAGCGTGTTGCAAGATTTATCTACAGAGTTTTATCGAGAAATGAAAAAAATATTATTGACGAACTGGAAGTTTTCCTATTTTTTTGGAAAAAGTTGAGAAACGGTCAGTTTTGCGGTTGGACAGGTACATTTTCAAAATGTCAGAAGTCATCTGAACTTAGAAATGCTTTTAACTGGAAAAAAGTATAAAAAAGAATAAAATCAAACGTCATAGTAAGGGTTAAACGATTTAATAATCAGCAGCAGCAGATTAAGTACGTTGATGTCCTTGGATGGGTAGTTCCGCTATGCAGGAATTTCCGTTCATTAAAATCATGTGGGATACATGAAACTGCATTTTATGTGCTTATTTTATTACACATTTTCTTTTAAAAAAAAATATAATACTTTTTGCCTAAGCTAAGTAAAACGCAGATCCTATTAGGTTAAATAACAACTAATGACCTATGAGCCTTTTTCCTTGTTACTTAAATAATCCTATTTCATTTTCACTGAAAATGAAAGCCCTGTGAGGGGCATATACCTATACACATTTACATTCACCAATGGAATAGAATGGTAGACGTGGTGTGATGTCTGGCTCACAATAATCTTTTATATATTTTGTACGGATTACTCGTCCAATACAGTTTCCCATATTTCTACATGATAATGGTATTTGAAAAGTGACCCCTTATGAGAAATATCACCTTTCTTACTTTCACTTTTACCCTGTCCATGACCATTGTGTAATGTAGAATAAAGTCACTTTTTGTACTCCGAACCGAACTGTGCTTCCTAACCCACAATACAATACAATACTTACGTAATAATATAAATGCTTACAAGCCAAGCACGAGCACATGGAGCCCTTTGATTTTTAAATGAGTTTGTAAGGAACGGGAAATAATGCGTACATGAACAAAATTAAGCTTTCATGGCACTTCCATATCGTCTATAACCCTATAATGCTTAGAGCTAGACTACCAATCCCGCAACCACTTAATTCTTGTAGAGACAGGAAACGAAACAATTTATTGAGGTTAGCGCTTATGCTTGCCATGCATCCTTTTCCTCCTACTCGAACTTTGCCACAGTTAGTTTCGTCATACGTACTTACCAGCATACCATCATTTCATTGTTATTGTTCGTCTTTGTGAAGCAAGCAGCATGGCAATATATAGGAAGGCAACCAAACCACTTTCTGAATCTAATCTAACAAACGAGGTTTGACTTCTTAAGATATTCCTACGCACGACTAATCTAAGCTTATACAAAACCATGTAGCAATAGTAGTAGTAGTCGGGGGTGAAAGTAAAATACCTTGACTTCAAATGCGTTCCTCAACCTAAAATATAAACGAGTTAGTTTCATGATAAATTGATTCATATTCATGAATTCTGCAGTAGGGATAAAAGATTCAAAGTAGAAACTCTCTTGTTATAATATTACACTATACATTTTAAGCTATACACAGTAAAGTTGGGGGATATGACATGACTGGGTTTGAGTTGAGATGGTGGAGGAGGGCTAATCTAATACGATATAAAGTTTGTAGCAAAACATTTCCAAAACTACACAATTGATGTTTGACTTCTAGTCTAGAGTTTGGACAAGAATGCTCAAGTTATATGAACAATTTAGGCTCCACTCTGGATCCATGAAAAGTTAGTAGAAATGGCGCAAATTGACACTAGTGCTGTGCCACACAATTATTATATGGAAATGAAAAACTGCCAAACTAGTTAAAATACATAGTGCAGACTGACATAAAAGCGATTGCTTGGTTTCCGCTAGATATAACTAGAATTGACTTTGAAAAGTGGGATGATTTGGAAAGCAATGGATTTAACTGTGTTTCTCTCAACTCTACATATTTTGTACTGCTAACATGAAACTTCTTTGTTCGTTTCACTCATATTTTTTCCGGAAGCAACGGCCAACAAAGCAAAGTCTAATCTGGCATGGGAAACGGTAACGTTTGTCGTTCAACGTTACGGCCATATACATGCCATCATTTATGTGACGTGCAAAACTAATGCCTTGAGGACGTGTTCCAAATAAGGTTGGGATCAGATCAGGGCGATCTTCAAAGCTATGTACAGCCATTTAAACTTATGTACATCAGAATTGGCAGAATAAAAGCCTAATTTTTTTCAAAGTAAAATCCTAGTGAAATATCCATAATGTGAGCTTCATGACAGAATTGATTTTCATACTCAATCGTATTTTTGTGTTTTATAAATGGACATGTGTGTAATATTCTAGTGAACTACAAAATGATGGATCAAGTACAACGCATAATCGACCAGTTTATAAAATCGTAATAAATCCACCATGTTTAAGCAGGTATCTTTATGAATATAATATTTTGTGAGCAAGGAAAGGAAGTTGTATAATTGAATTTTAAAATGCTTTTTATTGTTCTCATCACCTCATTAATCATCTAATAAAAAATTGACAGAACGTATAGCAAGCTAAGTTTGGTTAGATATATAATATTAAATAGGTTATTGTTAGTATTGTACAGATAAAGTGGGAAAAAAAGATTTGCTTTTGCTAATATCATAAATGGTTGTAGCTGTCAAGATTTTACTACCACCTTTTTAGAGTTGTCGAGGTGTGGCTCCCAATTCACAATACAGTTTGCTTATGACAGCGCATAGAAAATAGGTAAATAGGTCGTGAGAATTATCCACCTGCGCTTGAAATAAGGACACCTACCTAAAAAGCAAAAGTATATTGATGGGTAAACTATTCCTCAGAGAAAGCGTGGCATGGCTGGCTGGATGACGCCCATTCGAGATGACACATAGAAAATATTGGGATCTGTTTGCTTGTGCAGACTAGAATCATTGCATATTGGCTTCGGCAGGTTGTTAAACTGATAAATGTATTTTTGTAAACGGAAGGAATCGTTAATCAATAAAAAATGACAAGTTGTGTAACAGGAAATGTATCAAATATGGGCAAAAACGAATGTCGACATTTATTTGTTCGTGTCGACCATGACCTGAATTGAAAATGTCTATGAGCGTGTGAATGAAATAAATGACGATAGAAACAGAAGAGACAAAACCAAGTTATCTTTTATAATGCTTCCGCAATCTCAGTTTTAACCAATATGAGCCAGATTCCGATGTGTTTTCAAATATTGAGTTGTAACCGCAGCAAATTGCATTTTTCATATAAGTTTGTTATTTTTGCAAATGTAATTCTTTCATTACTTTCCATACATTTTCATACATATTATATGGATTCAGTAGGCGGGCGCATCATATACTAGTTTGCATTATTTTGCACAGAAAATTAACTTTCAATCTCACAGAATAAAACATTGTGGAGGAAAACACGTTTTGTGTACCAAAGCGGAAGTTAAAGGGAAGTAACTAATAATTATTAATTTGGTGTGCAAAAAACCAAATAATTTACAACAAAACTGGCAGTGGCATGGCATAACACACCTTAAAACTTGTATATGCACTCCCATACCGTAGTGTAAGCTGTAATAAACTTTTTGCAGTTCATTGAACTGCGTAGGCTGACCTGTATTTTGCATGGACAATACAAGTTTCATTGTTATGTTGTTTGGATCATGAATCATTCTTGATTTATGACATAAAGCACTCCCAACTTACTTTCCAAAGTGTCTCATCATCATCACATATTATCTATTTTGCAAAAGGATTACAACGACGCAGGACGCAGCTAATCAAACAGCATTACTATTACTGATTTCCAAAATTGCTAGCTTAACGCTTTAAATATGGAGAACGTAATTAAACCCATCCGTTTGTACAAAATTTTCATGTGTTTTGAACCGCAGTTATCATCAATACAATGAACTTACGATTATGTACATAAATGGGTACGGGCACTTCTAACGCCTATATTTTAGAACGTGAACCATACATACAAGAATTAATTCTGACTTGTAATTCTAAGCATTAGCTTTGGTGAAAGTAGTACAAAAGTATAAGGGCAGAAATTGTGCAGCCAAGTTCCTGGTGAGGGAGTAGTAGCAGAAGTACTTTAGACAAACACGCTGCTGGTCTGGTCTGGTCTGGTTTTGGTCCTCGTACCCTGATACATCCAGAGTATTATGGAGGCCTGGGCCCCTTTTCATAATATCTGATCTTCTAACTTTCTCTCACGTCTCTGATGCTTTCCGTGTGCGTCTTTATGCCCACGCCAAACCAAACCAAGCCAAACCAAGCCAGTCTGGTGATGCAATACTATACGGTTTCCATTCCACCACCACCATTTTCTTCTCTTTTAAGTTGAAGCCTCGTGTTCCATACCAGGATCAGTGTTAACCCTGTAAAATTCAGGAACTGTAGCAAAGTGTAACGGCGGAGTGGAAAAGGAAAAATATTTTTGTAAAAGTATTGAGCTACATATTGGTAGTTGCTGGTCAGAGAGATCCAGAGCCATGCCATGCCAGTGTAAAGTATATCGTCATGGGCTGGTCCAAAAACTCCTGATATGTTTTATATTACACATAGCGGTGAAGAGAAAGAGAGAACAGACAGGGCAAAAATCGAGGAGCAAGCAAGAGAGAAACGATAATGTAACGTACACACAAGGAATGAAACGAGATAGAAAGCGGAAAAGAGCTGAAGTCATCGAAAGCCTCTAGGGTAATTTGTTCCATAGAGATCGAATTCAGACAGTAAGATCTGTTCAACGAGCGTATATTACACACACTATATGCTTTTGTAGTGAGAAGCAGCAGGTTTTTCCCCTTTCTACTACCACCATTTTCTTCTCAAGCTTAACTTTTTATTCTTTCCTGCTTTCTCTACCCAAAAAAATGTATGTTATATTTACTCTTTTGAGGTGTAGTGGTAGTAGTAGTAGTAGTAGACTTATATAGCACACAGTGGTACACACACGTACAAAGCATATTTATTGTTGTGTTTTCGACCTGCTCCCTTTGCCATCCGACTATCATTCTACCTCTTCTCTCACTCCTTTCGGAGTACACACACTAGTCCCTTCTGCTTTCTTTTTTCGTTAGTTCGTCTTCTCTCTTTACTCTTTATTCTCCCTTTTATTTGAGTTGGTGTGGCATCCCTACCACCTATATACTCTAGTAGATACGTGTATGATACTACTTCAACTTGAAAGATGGTTGAGGATCTGCCTTCTTCAGAGTGGTTGAGACAAAAAACAAGATTTTTTTTCTCTCTCGTTTGGACCCGATAGATTTCTTTTTTTTGTGTATGACTACTACTACTACTCCAATCCAATGCCGGTCCCTTCCATAATATTTTTCTTTCCATGTCGTATCTTCTTCCTGTTTCAAGGGAATGACTATGACTAGATTCTAGCAGCAGGTAGTATATACATATAGCATCATTGCATCATTCTGCTGCTTCTTCTGTTTTGTTGTTAGCTCAAAAGGTTAGAGCGGTATAAAAACTCAAAAGGAAAGGGAAAAAGGGAAAAGTCACAAGCCGCAGTTTTTTAATCTTCATAGAAAGAGGGAAAAAGTGTATCCTTTTTTTGGGGGAAATAAGCACACAAAAATTTTACTACCACATACTATATGTATGTGTGAGTGAGGCTTTGTCTTTTGTCTGTAGCATCTTGTTCCCTGTTGCGACGAGGGACTTGAAAATTCCGACAGAGACACATAAAGTGAATGTCGAGAACACTAGGAACTGGCTACAACTACGCTGATGGTACGAGCATATAACAAGAGCGATATGTGATGTAATGCCTATGTGACCGTGAGCTTCGGTTGTGGCACACGGCACAAGGCATATAATCTTTTAAAGGAAAAGGGGAGAGAATATGAAGATAGCATGGTCGTGAGACAAAGGGATTAAGACGAAGATCTAGTATCTACGGTTCCATAATGCGATGAGTACTTGTTGTGGTATTCAGCAGAAGAGCCAGAACGACCGACGTGGAATGTGTCTAAATAACTGTTGATAGATGTAAGACTCTTGAAACATTTGGAAATGTAAACAGACTGTGAGAGAGAGAGGTAGTAGTAATATGTTACATACTTTTCCCTTCCCACATCTCTTTTGGTGTCGATAAAATTGTAATGGCAGAAGATGGAGTAAAGACCATATTGGAATGATAAGACTAAGACTTATATAAACACACACACACGTAACGGATACAACTCAGGAAAAACAGGGAGAGAGCAGA